>SJXQ01006068.1:261428-282624 GCA_006408695.1 Aepyceros melampus
TGGTGTTGGAGAAGACTCTTGAGAGTCCCTTGGACTGCAAGGAGATCCAACCAGTCCATTCTGAAGGAGATCAACCCTGGGATATCTTTGGAAGGAATGATGCTAAAACTGAAGCTCCAGTACTTTGGCCACATTATGCAAAGAGTTGACTCATTGGAAAAGACCCTGATGCTGGGAGGGATTGGGGGCAGGAGGAGAAGGGGACGACTGAGGATGAGATGGCTGGATGGCCTCACGGACTCAATGGACATGAGTCTGAGTGAACTCCAGGAGTTGGTGATGGACAGGGAGGCCTGGCGTACTGTGATTCATGGGGTCGCAAAGAGTCGGACATGACTGAGTGACTGAACTGAACTGAACTTTATCCAAATGATCACTCAGCCACAAATTTTTTATTAATTTTGTGCTGGCAGACAAGTAAGGTGATTTCCCTTGTGGCTCTGCTGGCAAAGAATCTGCCTGCAATGTGGGAGATCTGGGTTCGATCCCTGGGTTGGGAAGATCCCCTGGAGAAGGGAAAGGCTACCTGCTCCAGTATTCTGGCCTGGAGAATTCCATGGACTGTATAGTCATGGGCTGGAAGAGAGTTGGACATGACTGAGCAACTTTCACTTTCACACAAGTAAGGGTTTAGGGATAATAAAGATTCTAATAGATTTGGAAGGTCACCTAGTTGATAAGACTGAAAATATCTAATCTGCTGAAGAGTAGCATAAATATAAGCTTGAGAAATTTATGACATGACATAAATCATATAAATATGACAAAAGTGCCTTGCATTCTAATAGCCATTTGCTTTCAAATGCTACCTGATAAATGGATAGGGCTTTCTCCATATACAATTACCTTTTGTGAAGAATATGTATGAGAAGTGTAAAGCCTAAGTTAGATAGGTCTATGAACCACTAATTGGATTTTACAAAAGTAGTGATAAACATCAAAGTTCATTACATTCTACTGAGGTTAAAATTTAATTAACAATGATAAATAATTTTAAGAATTTAAGTATTGCCCAAACCCCAAACTTGTTTGGGGGTTTAAGTGTATTTTTCTTAAACATTCTTATTTGTTAAGTGTATTTTTCATAGCAGAGAGTATCAGAAAGAACATTGAATCATCCAATGATGCTTATCCATAACTTCAATCATATTCATAGCCTCACACTATTTCTGTTTTGCTGACCTATGCATAAGAAACATGACTTTTAATTTTTATTTCTATAAGCATAATTTTCATTTTTAAAAACCTTTGGTTAATCCCATTTACTCTTATATTTAAAGAGGTTCATCAGTTACAAACTATTTGGTGGTTGTTGTATTTCATAATTTATTTATGTACTATTCCAAGATGGAAAACCAGGAACAATTTTTAATCATAAATTAGGGAGGAAAGTATTTAACATAGTTTCATGATTCAAAATCACTTGGTATTTTAAAGAGTAAAATTATGACTTCAATGTGGGCAATACAAATGAGATCTATGCATTTACATAATAGAAATTAAAATTGTAAAATAAAATTTAGAAGGAAAAACAAAATTCATGGCTAGGCAAAGAACTCTATTTCACCAAAAATCTTTCAACAAGTAAGTTTTATATGGGTGAATAGCAGACAGTTGTTAGCAGTTACATAGGAAAACTAAATAAAAAACACATGAAGTATGCTCTCTTCTCAAGTCTTAAGGAGCTAAAGTTGTAGCTCTAATGTCAGAGCATTGTGATCCATGGGAATTTAAAATGATATATCATGTGTTTTAGCAATGTTCACAACATTATTTTTAAATAAAAATAAAACTTTATTTGTTTTATTCTCAACCATCCAGGGGATATTTGAATTCACAGAAAATTATCTCAAAGTAAGCATGGGAGATGAAAAGCAGCAAGATAGTTGCTCTTCTCGTGTATATTGATTGCTGAGTATTTGGGGAAGAGAGGCAGAAAGAATAAAAAATGTATATAAGTAACTGCAATAAAGACTAGTAAAATGTGTCATCAGAATAAAAAAATAATTCTATCCATGTTAAAAAGGGGGAAGGAGTGGGGAGGAGAAAGAGGATAGATAAATTCATTGATTAAATATTTATTGATAGTCTCCCATATACCAGATGTTGTGCAAGGCTCTTAACCAAACATAAAGATAAAGAAATACAATTTCTGCTCCTCAGGACTCAAAATCCAGAAAGAACGATAAGACAGGAAATGTGCCCACAGCCATCTGTGAGTTCAAAAATAGCAAGGACTGTATTTTGCTTATTGTGGCATCCTAAGCGGTGAGTGAATGCTCACTAGATGCTAATTCACATTTCTAAAGAATCAATTAGTCATCCACACATAGACAACTTAAAGCTAAGCATGACTTTTTTTTTTTTTTCCTATTTAATCTTCACAACTCTGAGAAAGCAACTGTCAAATAATGAAAATGAGTGTTGGAGAAACTAGTGAAGTTGCCCAAAGTTACACAGCTAGTATATGGT
This sequence comes from Aepyceros melampus, assembly GCA_006408695.1. Classification (NCBI taxonomy): domain Eukaryota; kingdom Metazoa; phylum Chordata; class Mammalia; order Artiodactyla; family Bovidae; genus Aepyceros; species Aepyceros melampus. The sequence continues at coordinate 263,901 of SJXQ01006068.1, forward strand.
AGTGTGTATCCAGAAGGCTTTTAATCATTTATTTTCTTATAAAAAGATACAGCTAAATCTTGTAAAAAAATATAGCTAAATGTTGCATGGGTTAAAGAAGGGATTATTCCAACTATGGAAATCAATAGAGGCATAAGAGTATAGATGTTTGCCCTGGACACCGTGGAATGGAGAGAATTCTGAGAGATGGTGGAAAAATCCAGAACCATATTTTCTGGTAACCATTCATTAGCATCAAATAAAATTAAGAATTAAGTTCCTCAGTTGCACTAGCCACATGCCAAGGGTTCAATAACTATGTGTGGCTTCTGGCTACCATATTGGTCAGCACAGACTTATAGAGCTTTTCTATTCTTACAGAAAGTTCTATTAAAGAGAGCTATTCTGGACAGAGGAAGTAAGTAAGTGTTAATCGCCCAGTTGTGCCCGACTCTGCGACCCCATCGACTGAAGCCCACCAGGCTCTTCTGTCCATGAGATTTTCCAGGCAAGGATACTGGAGTGGGTTGCTATTTCCTTCTCCAGGGGATCTTCCAGACTCAGGGATTGAACCCAGATCTCCTGCACCGCAGGCAGATTCTTTACTGACTGAGCTACAAGGGAAGCCTCTCTGGACAGAAGGGACTATGAAAACAGAGAAAGCAGCAAGGAAACAAAGTTCAAGTCTGTTCAGAGATCAGGATGTTGAACTTGGTAATAGCATAAAGTCCTTGTTACTATGTAGGAACATGATAAGTAAGTGCCAGATTATTTTTGATGATGTTAAATGCTAGCAAGTAGAATTTATGTGAACATGGAATGCATTGGGAAATATGGAGGATTTCTCATTAAGGAATTATGTTATTGGATGGGCTTCTCCGGTGGCACTAGCAGAAAAGAACGTGCCTGCCAATGCAGGAGGCATAAGAGATGGTGGTTTGATGCTTCCCCTGGAGGAGGGCATGGCAACCCACTCCAGTATTCTTTCCTGGAGAATCCCATGGACAGAGGAGCCTGGAGGGCTACAGTCCACGGGCTTGCAAAGACTAGGACATGACTGATGTGACAGCATGCGTGCACAATCTGTTCTCTAAGCAGTTCATCAGTTCAGTTCAGTTCAGTCGCTCAGTCGTGTCCGACTCTTTGTGATCCCATGAATTGCAGCACGCCAGGCCTCCCTGTCCATCACCAACTCCTGGAGTTCACTCAGACTCACGTCCATTGAGTCCGTGATGCCATCCAGCCATCTCATCCTCGGTCGTCCCCTTCTCCTCCTGCCCCCAATCCCTCCCAGCATCAGGGTCTTTTCCAATGAGTCAACTCTTCGCATGAGGTGGCCAAAGTACTGGAGCTTCAGTTTTAGCATCATTCCTTCCAAAGAAATCCCAGGGTTGATCTCCTTCAGAATGGACTGGTTGGATCTCCTTGCAGTCCAAGGGACTCTCAAGAGTCTTCTCCAACACCACAGTTCAAAAGCATCAATTCTTCGGCGCTCAGCCTTCTTCACAGTCCAACTCTCACATCCATACATGACCACAGGAAAAACCATAGCCTTGACTAGACGGACCTTAGTCGGCAAAGTAATGTCTCTGCTTTTGAATATACTATCTAGGTTGGTCATAACTTTTCTTCCAAGGAGTAAGCGCCTTTTAATTTCATGGCTGCAGTCACCATCTGCAGTGATTTTGGAGCCCAAAAAAACAAAGTCTGACACTGTTTCTACTGTTTCCCCATCTATTTCCCATGAAGTGATGGGGCCAGATGCCATGATCTTCGTTTTCTGAATGTTGAGCTTTAAGCCAACTTTTTCACTCTCCTCTTTCACTTTCAACAAGAGGCTTTTTAGCTCCTCTTCACTTTCTGCCATAAGGGTGGTGTCATCTGCATATCTGAGGTTATTGATATTTCTCCCAGCAATCTTGATTCCAGCTTGTGTTTCTTCCAGTCCAGCGTTTCTCATGATGTACTCTGCATAGAAGTTAAATAAGCAGGGTGATAATATACAGCCTTGACGTACTCCTTTTCCTATTTGGAACCAGTCTGTTGTTCCATGTCCAGTTCTAACTGTTGCTTCCTGACCTGCATACAGATTTCTCAAAAGGCAGGTCAGGTGATCTGGTATTCCCATCTCTTTCAGAATTTTCCACAGTTTATTGTGATCCACATAGTCAAAGGCTTTGGCATAGTCAATAAAGCAGAAATAGATGTTTTTCTGGAACTCTTTTGCTTTTTCCATGATCCAGCAGATGTTGGCAATTTGATCTCTGGTTCCCCTGCCTTTTCTAAAACCAGCCTGAACATCAGGGAGTTCACGGTTCACATATTGCTGAAGTCTGGCTTGGAGAATTTTGAGCATTACTTTACTAGCATGTGAGATGAGTGCAACTGTGCGGTAGTTTGAGCATTCTTTGGCATTGCCTTTCTTTGGAATTGGAATGAAAACTGACCTTTTCCAGTCCTGTGGCCACTGCTGAGTTTTCCAAATTTGCTGGCAAATTGAGTGCAGCACTTTCACAGCATCATCTTTCAGGACTTGAAACAGCTCAACTGGAACATAAGGCAAGCAGTTCATAGGACTAATAAAGTAGTGAGAGCTGATGGTTGGAAAACTGGCCATGAGGCTGTTGAGCTTGGGAAAGGAAAAGCTGAAGAGGATGTGAGAAATTTAAGTTAGAACCTCTATGACTTGATATCCTGAGGAGAAGGAGAAAAAGAAGGTTGAATAACTAGGAGAATGGTGCAGAATGGGAGAATGGTGTCAGAATGGGAGAATATTATCAGAAATGCAGAAGTCTGGAAAAGGATGGGATTTGTTTCAAAGAGAAAAAAGATAAGTGTAGTTTTGAACATGTTGAATTTAAGCTTCTTTTGAGACATTTATTTGGAAATTTCCAAGAAACAGTAGAGAAAGTTTCCAAATCCTTTCTTTATTTTCACAGAAAAATCAATGGCTGGTCTATGGAGATGAGATAGATGGGGGAGACAAGGAAGTCATCACCAGTAGGAGGACCAATATCCAAAATGTGAGGAGTGAAGTCCAAAAAGGTGCCAAAGTCAAGAATAGCGGATATGAAAGTTGAAGTAAAAAGCCAAGAGTTGGGGCTATGACTGATGGAGTCTAATTTGTCTCTTACAGCTTCGAAATATTGTGCACTTTCTTAGCCCTACTGGTTTAACATGATTCCCCAGAGAGACTTCTGCTAGAAAAGTTCCTAAAGGTTTCAATTTCAACTGTTTGCTAACATCTTAGATGTTTATGATAGTATGACAGTGACTTCACTGTGTATGAAATGTTATCAGAAATTTGTGTGGGATTTTTCTAAATTTTTTCTATGGACTTTCATACATGATACAAACTGTGGTTGTGTTTCATTGAAGCAGAAAGCCTCATAAGAGTTGTAAACTATCAATCCTGTTGCTTCAAATATCACAGAGAATCATGAGAATTTCTTCATCTTAATATTAATAGATTTCAAGATCTTTGGAGTGATTCTCTTTCACAAGAATTTTTCTATTCACCATTTAGATTTTGTTAGTGTAATTGGTGGTAGAAGGAAAGAACCAGCTGTGAAATTTAAAAGGGAAAACAGAACACAGATGGCAAGATAAAGTTCTATGTATTTGTCCAACTTCATGAATAGAGACAGGAAGAGATAAAGATCTTTCTATCTTTCAAAAGATAATTAAGTCTTTGTCACAAATGAAGACAAGGTACTTTTGACAACCAAGATTTCAGGGAAAAAATAATGTAACATAAAAGGATGGGTACTAACCCAGAATTTTGAAGTTTTACACAGTGGATTCCTGAACATAAGGCAAGTGTTGTAACAGACCTCACTCTGTATGACTGAATATATAAATGCTGATTTTGTTCAGTGAGTTACTTGTTTAAAAAGGTTAAATGCTTGTAATTTGTACACTTCCCAAGGCTGTAATTACTAAAAAGCCATTGAAAGTCCTTCAGTTAGGGAATTTTTAATGAGTTAATTCTTGATCCTCCTTGAGATATCTTGAATTCAAAAGGAAGGATGCAGGTGCAAAACACCACAAGAGAGGCGAACTGAATAACCTCTAGTAGAATCAGGATTGAAATGCAGACCTCCCAAACCTCAGTGGCACTGTACATTCATCAGAAAAGCAAAATGGACTTGACAGCAAAGGGAAGAGAATTAATATGAAGAGGAAACTGTGATGGTGTTGAGAAGTTAGTCATTAGCTATAGCAATTAACTGCAGTTACCATTACTTAAGCATAAGATATTTTACCCAAGCAACTATTATTCAGTAAAAGATAATTATTTCTCGTGATTATGTTGTGTAATAGGTTGTGTGCCATAGATCAGCTAAGACAAAGTGAAAGTAATTGTCTCAGCAGCTGTATTTCAAAACATATACCTTCTGCCTCAAGATTAATGTTGACAGCATCTATCCAATCCCAAATATCCAAAGGAAAGGTGAATGCATTTAACTCTCATCCCAATATGTTATATACACAATGTCAAAAACATAGGTGCCTGAAAAGACTGTTTTTCACTTAAATAATGGAGAAACTGGAATTCTACCATTAATCTTTTGATCTGAATTTGGATTTTCCACTTCTAACTTTAATTCTCAGAGAAGGCAATGGCACCCTACTCCAGTACTCTTGCCTGGAAAATCCCATGTGCAGAGGAGCCTGGTAGGCTGTAGTCCATGGGGTCGCTACTAGTTGGACATGACTGAGTGACTTCATTTTCACTTTTCACTTTCATGCATTGGAGAAGGAAATGGCAACCCACTCCAGTATTCTTGCCTGGAGAATCCCAGGGACGGGGGAGCCTGGTGGGCTGCCATCTCTGGGGTCGCACAGAGTCGGACACGACTGAAGCGACTTAGCAGCAGCATCAGAATACCCACACAGCCTTCTTCCAAATAATCTTCTCTTCACCACCAGACAGGAAACAAGAACTTACAGAATTTCTCTAACATGAACTGCAGTTTTCCATTAGCACAACATGTATTTGAAAATTTTTCTTGACTGCACAAAGTTATCTTTGAATATGCCATAAAAGCAAAGATGAACAAAACAATAGCAAGGTGGAGTTAGCTGAGAGTTTCTGTGTAATGTAGCAAATTATGGAAAATATATTGTAAGCTTTCTACAAAAAATTCAGAAACAATTTTTGGACTTGTATTATCTACTTTACTTGCTTTAAGTAAATAAGTGAATTATGCATCAATTGACACATCTTAAAATGCTTCCACAGCATTTTGTATACTTTGTTGCAAGGAATCAGGTAAATCAGCTTTGAGTTCTTCTGATTTATGATTTCAGCTGTTTACAAATTAAAATTCATTAGAATGGGATGAATTTGTATATTGTACCATCAGATTTAACTCTCCAAATGCCAGTTACATAATATTAATCTTTATAAAAGACTTGTGTGGTGGTGAAGAGAACATTATTTGGAAGAAGGCTGTGTGGGTTTGAATCCCTGCTCCTCTTATATTAACAGTGAAATCTTGGCCAAGTCATGCCTAATATGCCTCTGCTTTTTCCATCTGTAAAATGAGCATATTAAAAATACTTGCTTCACAAAATATTGTACCAAATAGTTAGTATATGTAAGACCCTTAAAACAACACCCATTACAAGGTAAGAGCTATAAAGTCTCACCTTACATTATTATAGGTCTGCCCCACATTACACACAGCTGGAGGCCAATACGTATGCAGTAAATCCAGGAAAAAAGCTTGCAGGAAGTTAAAAGTTTGATAGTAATAAAATAAAAATATTATATACTTAAAAAAAAACTGTTAAGATTTCAAGAAAGTGCTCAGCTACCAAAAGAGTACTATATCTAATAACCCAAATAACTTATTAAGACTAAAAATTCCTTCCCTCAACTGTTTATTCACTAAAAAGCTTTTCTTTAAGTTGTTAAAATTTTCACACTTAAAATTCATGAAGACTAAGTTAAACTGACTGGAGAGTTTCTATCATATTATAAGGCCAGTCATATGAAAAATAATTGAGAAGACTTTAAATAAAGCAGTGGATAATATCCAAACTTTTAATTAGCTGTGATAATTGGGCAATGTACCCTGGATAATTAATGTTCACAGAAAATTCTAAAAGCTTATTATTTAAGTCTCTCCTATTTCCAAGTTTTAAAATTCATTTTTGGTTGGAACTGCAAACTAAAAACAAAGATACAGATTTTCTCTGTTTTGTATTTTTCTACCATAATTTTTATTAACAAAGATAAAGATGGCCAGGAATTAAGGACTTCGTGGTCTAGTGGCTAAGATTTGCCTTCTCAGTTCGTGGGCCTGGGTTGGATCCCTAGTTGGGGAACTAGACCCCACGTGTCACAACTAAGACCTGGAGCAGACAAGTAAATAAATAATAAATAAAAATAAGTATATATTAAAAAATGACCAGGAAGTAAAGCTATGTGAGGTTTCAGTGGTGTGTAATGATTGAATAATCTGTGAAATAATTTCAAATAGTTTCTGAAAACAAAGTTTGGGCTGATACAGACCTTAGTATGAGTCTAAAAGTGAAAGTGAAGTCTCTCAGTCGTGTCCGACTCTCTGCGACCCCATAGACTGTAGCCTACCAGGCTCCTCTGTCCATGGCATTTTCCAGGCAATAGTACTAGAGTAGATTGCCATTTCCTTCTCCAGGGGATCTTCCCGACCCAGGGAGCAAACCCAGGTCTCCCACATTGTAGACAGACACTTTACTGTCTAAGCCACCAGACAGTCAGTATGAGTCTAGGCTATGTCATTTATAAATTATTTCATTTTGCACAAATTATTCAAACACTGTCAACCTGTTTCTTCCTCTGTCAAACTGAGATTGGAGTATTTACTTCTTATGATTTTTGAGATTTAAATTAGATGACACAGAGAATACATAGTACCTTTCCTGGCATAAACAGTTTGATAAATGTGAGCTGCTAATGGTGGTGGTGGTGATGATGATGGTAATGATGGCTCCACTTACATTTTGGTCTTTAGTCACTGATAGGTTTCCTTATTCTAATGTTTCTTTTCTACTTCTGTAAGTATTCTTTCTCCTTTTTAGGACTTTTCTTTATATACCTCTTTCTTCAAGGATTATGATTGTTTATTAAGATCTTTACATAGGAATTGAGATATGGGCAAACTTACAGTAGTTGCTCAACAACTTGTTTCAAATTTTGTAGTGTTTTACACACCTTTATACCTATCAATATGTAGAATCTGTATAGGAATTCAGAGAAGGCAATGGCACCCCACTCCAGTACTCTCGCCTGGAAAATCCCACGGATGGAGGAGCCTGGCGGGTGCAGTCCATGGGGTCGCTAAGAGTCTGACACAACTGAACGACTTTACTTTCACGCATTGGAGAAGGAAAATGGCAACCCACTCCAGTATTCTTGCCTGGAGAATCCCAGGGACGGGGGAGCCTGGTGGGCTGCCATCTGTGGGGTCACGTAGAGTCGGACATGACTGAAGCGACTTAGCAGCAGCAGCAGCAGTATAGGAATTTGAGGAAGACACAAAATATTTCTAAGATATAGTTTCCTCTGAGGTTAAAGTCTCTTAGAATTTAACCTGTGACACAGGAGAACTTCTGGCCAGGGGTCTCTTATGACACAGAGCTGTAGATACGTCTGGTAAGGGTGAGCTAAGTAGTCTTCATGCGTAGACAGAAGGTAACTGCTACTTATTGGATGTCACTCTATTTACCTGGATGACAGCAGGTAAAGAATCTGCCTGCAATACAGGAGACACAAGAGACGTGAGTTCAATATCTGGGTTGGGGAGATCCCCTGAAGGAAGCCATGGCAACCCACTCCAGTATTCTTCCCTGAAAAATCCCATGGACAGAGAAGCCTGATAAGCTACAGTCCACAGGGTAGCAAAGAGTCAGACTGGACTAAGCGCAAACACTCTATGTACCCCTTTTAAGTAAATATTCCTCAAAGATCGACCTGGTTTCCATTTAGCTTCTCATGATACAGTCTCTCTCATGCATGCAGTCATGCTTAGTTGCCATAGTCATGTCCGACTCTTTGCAACCCAATGGACCAGGCTCCTCTGTTCATGGGATTCTCCAGGCAAAAAAAAAGATATCTAAAATTTTTACATCTTTAGAGAGATATATATATATATATATATATTTTTTTTTTTTCAGATAGTTCAAAGGCCCTCTCTCTGGCCCTTATCTCTCTGATAAGTCATATCTCCAAGTTTCCAGTCTGATAGGCAAACTTCAGGGAGATGTCCCACCATTACTCCAACCAGTGACGTGCTGGTAAGCTGGCTCTCAGAAACGTTATTTATGGACTTCTCTGGTGGGCCGGAGTTAAGACTCCACCTGACAGTGCAGGGCACACATGTTTGATTCCTGGTCTGTGAAAATCCCACATGCCTCAGGGTAGTGACGCCTACGTGCCACAGCTACTGAGTCCATGCTCTAGAGTTTGTGCTCTGCAACAAGGGAAGCCATTGCAATGAGAAGCCCACACAACTGCAACTAGAATAGACCCTGCTCACCAAAACTAGAGAAAGCACACACACAGCAGCCAAGACCCAGCAGCCAAGACCCAGTGCTGCCAAAACAAATAAAGAAATAATTTCAAAAGTTATTTGTATTTGTCAGTTTCTATGTAAGTGCTTTCAACATGGCCTGTTTCCTAGCTTACCATCACTGAATGCAGACTTGAAAGGAGATGTGCACACTCGCTACAGCGCAGCACCGGACTTTCCCTAACTTGTAATGCCCCAAACCAAATTCATCATCTTTGCTCCAATCCCAGTTAATAGCACTTCACTCACCAGTATATCCAGGCTAGAAACGTAAGAGTCAGCCTCAGTGGAATAGGAGGCATTTCTCAATTGTCTCCTGCTTACCCCTGTGCCTTTGCTGGTGCTGCTGCCTCAGACTCCACTGTCTCATGTGTTCACAGCTTCAAGTCTGAGCTCAAACATGGAATCTGTTGAGAAGCCTTCCTTACTTGACTCTCCAGTTGGAAGTAGTCACTTTTTCCTCTGTAATCAGGCTAAGTATTTTTTCTTTAAATAGAAACATCTAAAATTTGTACATTAAAAGCAAACCCAGGTTTCTCAACGTGAGTAAAGAAAGAAGAGCTCCACCTGTAGGGTGTGAAGATGGGTCTGAAGTTCTGAGCTCTAGTTTGCAGTCATTCACCTTCCTCCCAGGAGGATTTCATATGGGTCTTCTTTCCTTAATTCTGTCATCACAGTCCAATCAAGACTGAAACTTTAAAACAAAGCATTCAAACAAACTCGAGAGAGAGACAGGAAGGAAACAAAGGTCTTTGCATGGATCAGGTCAGTGGCCCACTCCAGCAGGAAGATTTGATTAGTAAATAAAGCTGACCTTTCAAAAGCATTTATTTATTTATTAATGTTGATTATAGTCTTCACCAAATATAAACTTGTATCTGCTAGGATGGTGTTTTACTCATCTCTAAACCACTCGTATAGACTGGCACTATATTATGTATAATACATAACTCAAAATTTGTGAACACAATTCATGAATGCATGACATGAGAACTTTGATTTCAAAGTTTAGCTTGAGAAGATTGTGACAGGTAACAGAATATAAATATGCCACTATCCTGTGAGCATCCATAAGAGAACTTTTGTGACCCCATTTGACCTTAAATAGAATATAATAATTTTATTTTTACTTATTTCTATGTTTCTTCTGAAGAAAATATAGATAGAAATACACTATTCAAAATGCACAGTAATCCATTAAAGGAAGATAACTCAGCCTTTCTTTCTCCTTCAGAAACATTAAGAGCTGTGACTTTGTTTTCCCGTCCTTAATTTGCAGGCAATTGCTTCTAAAGGATCCAGCTTCAAATTGACATGAGGATTGCAGAATAAGTATTTGTCCTTTAAACTTTATTTCAAAAGATCTGAAAACTTAGATGGTATATTTTTCTTAGCTGAAGGGCCTTTAACTTCTGGGACAAAAGAGAAAGAGGAGTTGTAGCAAGGACTGTGTTTAAACCTTAACCTGAAAGACAGCTGGCCAGACATGGATGCATGTGCTGGTTTAGCTCGTTCAGACTTGCTACTCCTTGCGTAAACATTCTCATAAGACCCACCCATCTCTGTCTGGTAGGGATCAGTGACTCATGCTGAATCCAGATTTTTACCTTTTCAAGGTCTATCTATTGCTTTTGCCTCCAATCACCTTTTCTTTGCCTCCTGCCTTTTTGCTTGACATCACTGTTTACCAGGCATCTGGAAAAGGAAATAGATTTAGAAGGAGATTTGGAATGGAGTAATATTTGGAAATAATTAGGCAAGAATTCAGAAGACCTGCTTTGGTTCTAGTTCTAGCTGATTTTGAGTAGCTATTGACCTTGAATAAACCCCATTATGTTTCTGGATAGAATTCATAAAAATTATTGAACTGGAATAAACAGTATTCATGAATTTGTAATATTATCATATGTTTAGGTTCTATGTTTGCCTTTTTAAAAAATAGACTTTTAGTGGTATATACAATGCACTAAAATGCGCAGAAGTAGATATAGTACTATAATGAGAAATTAATGGGATCAAAATAGTTGATATGGGAAGAGAGGAAAATAGGGAAGAAAGTATAGACCTAGGTACAGCGATGGGTAGCCTTTACCTCCAGATTTGTTATATAAAATTAATTTTGCACAAAGGAATTGGTTTTAAGAGGCAGAATGTACTGACAATTTATAGTTTTACTTAGTTATAGACATTGGTTGATATTTTACCCTGATAATGTCTGCTCCTGTTTTTTACTTTTAGTCTGTATCTTTTGTTTTGCTTCTTATTTATACTTTTTCTTTACAATTAAAAAATGAAAGTGTACCTTAAAGAAAATAATTAATAAAATAATAATTAATTAATAAAATAATAAATAAAATAATTATACTCATTACCCAGAATAATTGAGTCACAGTTTTGGAATTCTAGTGTTTGTTTTTATTATTTGTATATAATGAATATATTAGTCTGTATTCTTCCAGAAGAAAATCCTCCAACAATTATTTGAGTGGAAATAGTTTATGTGAGCTAGCAAGGGACACTAGAAGGGCAGTTGGATAGTGAGAGAAGAGGAAGCTGCTAAGAAAGAGTACTTTTGTCAACCCGCATCTATGGTGGGTAACTGGAGTTTGTCCCTTGGAAAGACTCTGGGAAATAGTATGAAAAAATATATATATATACCAGGTCTTGATAATCCGATCTGAAGTTCAAGAGGGCTGGCTTTAGGGCTGCTGGTATGCATACCTGCTAAGTTGCTTCAGTCCTGTCTGGCTCTTGGCAACCCCATGGACTGTAGCCTGTCAGGCTCCTCTGTCCACGGGATTCTCCAGGCAAGAGTACTGGAGTGAGTTGCCAGGCCCTCCTCCAGGGGGTCTTCCCAGGGATTGAACCTGGGTCTCCTGCATCTCTTGAACTGCCAGAGGATTCTTTACTGCTGAGCCACCAGGGGAGCCCTAGGGCTGCTGTGGGGGATGTTTGTGTGTGTTAATCCCTCAGCACCTGTAGATCATTTCCCATGTATAGAGGGTACGGCAGCCTGCTATGGGCTGGCGGATGGCACTTGAGCACAGACATGTGGATACTGGCAGCAGGGAGTCAAACTGGAGCACACAGAAGAGTTAGAGAAATTTGCATGTAGCAACAACAATGTCTGCTTCAATGTATCACTGAATTTTTTAGGTAAATCAATTATTTTATAAAGATGAAACATGTTTACCTTGAGCAAGTTACAAAAGTTAAAATGATATATTTTAGAATCATTCTAAATTTGACCATCTTATAGTAGTCATCAATATGTTTAGGTGAACACCATTCCCATTAAATAAGTGTATGTGTGTGTCCGTGTGTCTGTGTAGACATGTGTATGCATGTGTGTAGAGAGACAACTTTTGTGAATTCTTCATTTCAGGAATAAAGTTTTATGTCAACTGAAAGAAAAACACACAATAGAAAAGCTGCAAGTTAAGTTTCACTGGGACCTTATTGAAGACTATAGCCTGGGAATCAGCCACTCAGATAGCTCTGAGGAATGGCTTCAAAGAAGTAAGGGAGGGGCCAGGATATATATCAATTTTTTGCTGAAAAAAAAAACAAACAAACACAACATGTAGTCTAATCACAAAGAATAGACATCTCAAGTTAATGATTTTAGTGCTGTTCTAAGTATGGGAAGATGCTAGAATCTGAGGTACTGAAATTTTCCTTAGAAATGCATCTTAACGATCTACGGGCCAGTATATCCAAAGCACAGAAGGTGCTCTGTTTTTCTTCATTGCAAATTCCTCTCAGGCTGCACTTGTCCCTAGGTGACTGCAGTATCCCATGGCTTTGATTCTTGAAGAACTGATATGGCAGCAACATTCTTTTCTTTACAGATATACCTGCTTTTCTTTGGTCAGATTCCTTATTAAGGAGTGTTGTATATACTCATGATGGATTTTCCTTATCTTCAATATCAGCCATTCTGTGGTTGTTTAAAACATTATTTTTGCCTCTTTCATATGCACTTATTAAAATTATCTTAAACTCTTCTTCTACGTCAGTATTTTGATTTTTATTGGTTTCCTTTTTTCTCTGCTTTCTTTAATTTAGCTATTTTTGTGATTATATTTAGCCTTCTTTTATTTTCTTAAATCTACACTTCCCTTTTTCATTTATTTTTATTGTTCTGTCATCTTATCTTTGAGTTTCCGAATTCATATTCTTACTAAGTTATTCTCTAAGTTAAGATTATTGTGATGAATTTTCTTGTGCTTTGAATTATGTTTTCTTTCACCTTTAGAATCCTTATCTTCCTTGGAAAGTCACATTTCTTGCTTTTCTCCTCTTCTCTGCATATTTTGTCTTGCTGTAGTATGTTTGCATTTTTGCCATGGCACTTTCTTTCACATTGTTCAAATTTAAGTGGTTCTGTTCAGACATTTTTTGTGATATTATGTGAGTACACTCATGATTCTTCCTGGTACAGTTGAACCAAGTTTCTTTTGCCCTTCTAGCTACTGTTTAAGAGATATTTTGCTTTCTATTCATCTAAGAACCCAGTTGAAGTGCTATGCAGTCTATAATACCACGGCTCTGGTCTCTCCTGAGATGTTGTTAATTATCATATTGTGTTCTGTGTGTTATTTATGCTTGTGCTCAGTCATGTCCAACTCTTTGCGACCCCATTGACTGTAGCCTGCCCGGCTTTGTCCATGGAAATTTCCGAGCAAAATAATTGGTGTGGGTTGCCATTTTCTCCTCTAAGGTATCTTCTGGACCCAGGGATCAAATCCGCAACTCTTGCATCTCCTGCATTGGCGGGCAGATTCTTTTCCCACTGTGCCACCTGGGAAACTGTATAGAAGGAGTAAAGCCATCTAGTTTGGTAAGTCACATACTTATAGGGGGATTATACCTGGGTTTCACACTATTTTCTCAATTCAGTGTATTTGTTTCACTTTTCTAAGACAGTAATAATTCAGCTTCTTAGCTTCAGGACAGAAAGAAAAACTTAATCTATAGGTTGCTCTCCCTTATATTAAAAAAAAAATGCTTAGCTACTTATATTTTTCAAACTACATCTTTAGGTGGAAGAATGCCCAGGAATTGAATGGGATAATTTACTTACAATGAGATTATACATATATGGTTACATGCCAACCATGACGGTGCCTGCAATTGCATGAGCCAGTGTTTGGTTTCTTTTAACCTTCCTGACAAGGGAGAAGAGTTTGCTACACTCTCATTTTAAATAAATGCTTGTTTATGTTCTGGAATTGTTTTTAATCAATCAATATTCAGGCCTGTTTTATTGCAATATAGATTATTTACAATATTATATTAGTTTCAGGTGTACAACACAGTGATGCAATATTTTTATAGATTATACTCCATTAAAGTTATTACAAAATAATGACTATGTTTTCCTGTATTATGCAATATATCTTTGTTGCTTATTTATTGTATAAATGGTAGATTGTACCTCCTAACCTCTTACCCCTCTTTTGTTCCTCTCCCCTTCCCTCTCCCCAGTGGTAAACACTAATTTGTTCTCTCTATCTGTAATTCTGTTTCTATTGTTATATTCATTTGTTTGTTTTATATTTTAAATTCTATATGTAAGTAATAACATAGGGTATTTGTCTTTGTCTGACTTATTTCACTTAGTATGATACCACTTAGGTCCATTCATGTTCCAAATGACAGAAATGCTACTCTTCCTTTATGACTGAGTAGTATTCCATTGTATGTAACACTATATATCCATTTATACATTGACGCTAAAGTTGTTTCCAACTCTTCATTATTGTAATTAATGCTGCTATAAATATTGGGGTTCATGTATCATTTGAGTTCCTATTTTCAGATTTATTCTTGAATAATATTGATACATTATATAATTACAAATTTTAAAAATTTCTTACAATACACAAAAAGAATTCTTACATTGGAGAAGTTAAACTATCTGAGCATTATGAAAATTTCCAGTTGATTCATTTTATAATTCTTAATAGTATATTGTGGTATGAAATATATAACTTAGAAATAGGACAATCAAAGGTAACCTCTAGGAATACTATCAAACTCAACAAACATAAGTAAACCAAAGGTATCTATTTTCAGTCAAAATCCATAGCAGATGGAAAAAATAACTGAGTAATATTTAATATAACATTTAATAAAAAGACAAGGGAATGCAAGGTTACGAGCACCTTTACTCAGGGACTAGAAACAATGGGATAGTGTTACCACCCCTAAATTGGAAGGGACAGGAGAAGGAAGGCTTACAGACCAGGTGTTAGAAGTGCAAACGGGCTGCCCCTTACCTGGGGGAAGACATTCACAACTTAAACCTTGGAAATAGTGTTGCCACAGACTCTGATCCTTTTCTCCTTCCAACCTCAAATCTCCTATCAATGCTTGTTATTGACCAAACCCACAGAATGCTGAAGGCAGAAGGCCAGATGTAGAAAAGAGGAGAGGTTAATCTCCAAGGATTTAATAAGTCGGGAAAGGGTAGAAGATGGATCTGGAGGGACAAATGGAGGCCAGCCAGCAGAGCATCTTACCTTAACATTGTCTTTAAACATCATTTAAATAACAAGAATGAATTCTTTAGCTGTAGAAGTGAAGAACATACTTTTCTGCATTTACATAAACTTACAAAGCCAATCATGTATAATTTGTAAAATGGAATTGCTTCCTGCATGTTCTATGTATGTAAGCACTCACATTCAGAGTTGTTTCTACTACTTGAATTAGCTCACACTTCTTGAGTGGTATATGAAAGGGACTTTTCAAATGGTGTTATGTGAATTTACTCATTTACTCTTCAGTAGTAGGCACTATTGTTCCCCACTTTGCAGGTGAAGAAACAGAAGCTCAGCAAAGTTGCCTCAGGTTAATAACAAGAAGTTGGACCTAAGCTGGGATGCTAACTGGGGCATCTGGCACCAGAGCATTTCCCCCTAACTACCATCCCTAAAGGAAATCTATGCTATTAGCCCATAGGCTCATCAATTGCCTAATTTTGGAGTCTCATGAGTTTTTGTGTCATTATTATTACACTTGAGTAATAACTACTGAATTGGCAAAGTAACTTAATCTGAAAGAAATGACCCACTTCCCAAATTTTGTACACAAAGCCTGAGAATCAGATTCCAAGATATTCTGGGTCTGAAAGGAACTTAGCCAATCCTTCCTTTAGTTGTGACCAGACCAGTCCCTTCTCTAACCTCATTAGCATCTTGCTGATTCACTTACTGGAACAGATGACATCAATTGCCTAATTTTGGAGTCTCATGAGTTTTTGTGTCATTATTATTACACTTGAGTAATAACTACTGAATTGGCAAAGTAACTTAATCTGAAAGAAATGACCCACTTCCCAAATTTTGTACACAAAGCCTGAGAATCAGATTCCAAGATATTCTGGGTCTGAAAGGAACTTAGCCAATCCTTCCTTTAGTTGTGACCAGACCAGTCCCTTCTCTAACCTCATTAGCATCTTGCTGATTCACTTACTGGAACAGATGTAACTCTTGTTTCGTAAGCTTAAAAACCATCCTCCTGAAATACTGCACAGCTCCTAAACAGTGGTGGTATGAAGATATTTTGCATCAGATATGATTCTAATAGCAATGTGTGGCAACTCTGTCAAAGGGAAAGAAATCTAGCTAAGTTTCTTCTTGTGAAACAGAATAAAGAAATGGAGATTTTTGTAAAAGAAGTAGAGTTCAGTAGCTTCTGAAAGTGAAACTAGGAATTAAATGCAATCACATAGAAGTCTCTCTTTAAAATGAAGGTCAGTTTGGGAAATATCTTAGGTAACCCAACCTCCATAACAAAATACCACAGATTGCATGGCTTAAACAACAGAAATGAGAAACAGAAATATTCTCAGCGTTCTAGTGGCTGGAAGTTCAGATCAGGGTGCATGGGTGGGTTCTGAAGAGAGTTCTCTTCCTGGCAGATGGCCATCTTCTCACTATGTGTTCACATGGCTCTTCCTCAATGTGCATCTGGTTTTGAAAATAAAGACAGCTCTTCCTCTTCTCATCAGATCAACAATTCCATTCAGTTAGAACTCCTTCCTTTCACTGCTTCCTAGAAGCCCTATATCCAAATACTGGCGCGTGCAGTTTAGGACTTCAACACATGAATTTACGAACACACATTCAGTCCATAGTAAGAAACTACTTTTCTCCTGACTAGATTAGTAAAATAGAATTATTCTAAACTTTATTCAAGAATAATTTTATCACAGAACATTTATATTTAAAATAGGAATAACCCATGAAAGTTTATTAAAAATAAACCAGCAATTACTGCTTTATGAATTGCTAAATGCAGGCCATAACATGGAATTCTATTAGCATTCTTAGCTTACTTCAAATTAAACTGATATATAAAATTTCTAAAATAGATTAGGCTTGAAATTGTAAAGATAATCAGAGTTTCCCTAAATGTGGCCTCCTTCCACTGTCATTGTAAATGCAGAGGACTATGGTAATTGGAGTGGGTGGGGGGAGGTGAAGATTATATTGGGTCCCCTCCTTTGGAGCTTCTGTTTGTTTAGGGCAGTGAATCAAGGTGGCTGTTAATTGGGGAAAAAATGATATGTCAGTGCATTTGTGTCAAAAGGACACAAATACAGTCAACCCACAAATCCCACCATCCCTCAAATGAGTTATTTCATTTGTCAAACTATAAGAGGCTTGGCATTGTTTTTGTATCACCTCTTTCCACTCTGAGTTTCTTTATATATGGCACTTAACTGCGTTTCTTAGGAATACTAATACCTGAAATTAGTTGGGTATAGTGGTTTAGGGGCATAATTGCTCGGGGTCCTATGCAATTCCAAAGACAGCCATACTATTAATATCGCAGAAGGCTGGATAGTGAAGATATGTGTGAGCATGGATAGTTGAGACACATTTTTACATTACAAACTATGCCTTTCAATATATATGACTTATATGACTTTATGCAACCTCCTAGACTTCAATTTATTTATGATATAGGTTTAATAACAGTATATAACACATAGTGTTGTGAGACATATATGTAGTATCATAAATATTATATATGATATATATTTGTATCCACATATGTATGTATGTGTCTATCTAGAGGGAAAGATCCTTTCAGTTGGGACCACTTGATAAACTTTAGTTGTTCTTACTACTTTTGATTTGGAGTTATAATTTCTATTTGAATCTTTTTAGGTAGATACTTTTATCACTGGTCCAATTTAACTCAGTTTCTGTGTATTTTTAAAGGGCAAAAGCAAGAATAATTTTGAAGTCATAAAATAAATTATAAAATTAATTTATAAAATTGGATTGGGGTGGCAAATTAGCCAAGGTTGCAATATATGTCTTATCTGGCTCTGATTTCTTCAATGAGTAAAAATGACCTTTTGTGAACATAAGACTGCATCTGAAAGAAAATCACATGCTTTCAACTTCAATACTGAAAATAAACTTAAAATATTAAAACAAATTATCTTATTTTCTATTTAACAGTACACTTTATCACCAAGATGTTTCTTTTTAAAAATGGAACAAGAATATGCTACATGACCATGAATACTGATAAAACCCATGACAATCTGTGCTGTCATCATCATCAAATGATCATATAAAATGCTTTACAATGCCCCTTGGATTATCTATTTAAACAATATGCATGATCCATTCTGAAGGATTACCATTGACCATCAAAGTAAATTCAAAATTATGATTTTAAAACAATCAGGAACTGAGAGAAAAGTTGGAGGTAACTGTAAAAGAAACTTTTTATTTTTCTGAACTGTTTAGAACAAGTTGCCAACCTGATATCCCATTATTCCAGAATACTAGGATGTATATTTTTTATTAACAAGGACCTTTCCTGTACAACTGTAATAAAACCATTGAAGTCAAGAAATTACCACAAAACATCACTAACATTTAATCCTCACAGTCCATTTAAATTTTGCTAATTGTCCCAATAATGGTCTTTACAGAAATAGGATCTAGGTTTGAATCATAGGATACAGTCAGTTGTCAGGTCTTTTTAGTCTCCTTTTCCTGGAACAAACTCCTGTCTTTGGCCATCATGACCTTGAAATTTGGAGGCCAGCTTTTTTACAGAATGTTCTTCTGTCTTGTAGAATTTTTGGGTTTGGCTGATATTTCCTTATGATTAGGTTCAAGTTGTATATCTTTGGCAGAAATATCACA
>SJXQ01006068.1:283462-325774 GCA_006408695.1 Aepyceros melampus
CTGTAGCTCTCCAGTTCCTCTGTCCTTGGAGTTCTCCGGCAAGAATACTGGAGTAGGTTACCATTTCCTACTCCAGGGGATCTTCCCAACCCAGGGACTGAACCCACGTCTCTTGCATTTCCTGCTTTGGCAGGCAGATTTTTTACCACTGCGCCACCTGGGAAGTCCCTATTTGAGATTACTGGTCAGAAATTTAGTTAAATTTTCTTTTAAATAAATCTTAATGATTGTCTATGTCTGCCTCCTGAGTCTGCATTAAAGAACACTGAGGGAGGATCTGGTCCTTTGAAGGAGAGAAGACTAATGATGGATTTCTGAAAGGCTTCTTTCAGAAGCTTTATAAGTATGCAATTTAAAGTGTCTGTTCACTAAAGAAAATAATAGAGTTGGAATATATGAAAGATCTTTTTGATTATGGGTGAAAAAGCATTCCCTTTTAAGGATATAGAATTGTTTGGTGAAACTGACTTGAGACCTGTACCTTTTCTGCCATTCAAATGTAAACTTTAACCCCAATCTGACCTCAGTCATGTGTATACTGTTGAAATCTGTCTGCATGCTTTGAGAAAATGTCCAGACAGGGAAAAAGCCCAGTAGAGTGAACTCAGCTTTCTAAAGGCTCCGACTGCCAAATGATCTATAGGGCTATCTGGTACGCAAAACCTGCACTGCCTAGTGATATCTCTTCTTCTGTTGTTTCATATTATTTCTCCTGCACGTACACACTTTTTATGTTTCTGTTTTGCTTCATCAGGTTGGCTGTAAACAATTTGATTATACAAATGATACATTTAATGATTTTTTCCTGGATATCATCCAAAATAGCAGTAGATATATAATCGTTTGTAGAATGAATCAGTGTGCGTGCTTGCAGTGCTTAGTGGCTCAATCATATTTAACTCTTTGTGACCCTATGGACTGTAGCCCACCAGGCTCCTCTGTCCATGGGATTCTCCAAGCAAGAGTACTAGAGTAGGTAGCCATTCCCTTTTCCAGGAGATCTTCCCGACCCAGGGATCAAATCAGGTCTCCTGCATTGTAGGCAGATTCTTTACTATCTGAGCCACCAGGGAAGCTTGAATCAATGGTCCAATTAATTAGTTAATTGACTCAAGTACGTGGCTCAAGTACTCAAGTACATAGTTTAAAAACATTTTTTCCACCCTAAAATTACTTAAGTATGGGTTTTCAAGAGAGAAAATAAATTTTTTTGCTATTAATGATCCCGTTTTTATTGTTATAGATTCTACAACTTAAAAAAAAAAACACCAAAATGTTTTTCCCCAATATATTGGAAAGTGACATTTTAGAAGTGACAATATATGTCAGTTCTGTGTAAATGTTACTTCTATATATTTTCCCAATATTGTTTAAGAAAATCATCATGTTCTTAGGCCATTCATCTCTCTAGTTTTACATATAATTAGAAATTGCTAGAGCAAATGAGAGATTTCCCCATATTTGTAAAACAGTCAAGGAATAATTTTAAAATAGAGTCTTCCTATGCTGCCCCAAAGAAAATGCTTCAACATCATCAGATATTTGGTATCATTAATGAATTAAGGCAAATACATGGTTTCACCAATCATAGGTTTTATCTGTTTTTTTTTTAATTTGCCTTAGATCTATACCAGTTATAGATCTAAGTTACTATATAGATCTATATAGTTATACTTGTTATTTAACAAGGAGTTCCACAAATCTTAAGTGTATTGTTATCACTAAGGCAACAAACAGAACATCTCTCCAGAATGTAAGTACACTTTTCAGTGTCAGTAAATACCGTTTTGACACAATGCTATACTTCTCCTCCTGAACACTAGCGTTTTATGCAAATTTGGAAGGCGTTAATGATAAGCAGTAATATGGCTTATCTCTTAGATGATATTTGCCTGAAGAAGGCAAGTATTTTACGTAAAAACACAGAAAATAAAACAACAAATATTTTGCCCTTTACCCTTCTAAATGTACTGTTTTTGTCTCAGTGTATTCTAAAAACAGTAACTGTACCAGATGATGACTTGAGGATTTAATATATAAAACAGATATACACCCCCATCAATCACTTCCCTGCTCAGACCCTCTAATCCTCTTACTAGCGTCTGCTGGGCCAGGCGTGATGTGGCCCTCCCCACCCACAGCTTTCTGATCTCATCTCTTGCTACTCATGCCTGTTTCTTCACCCGTTCCAGCTCCTGGGAGAGCCAGACTAGTTTCGCTTTTGTGCCTTTTTCTTGTGCTCTTTGCTCTGCTTGGAACTGCTGGTAACCTAAAGTACCACTCTGTAGGTGTGAAAAGAGGTGGGTTTTGTTTTGTTTTGTTTTTTTGTATTATCTTCCTCCATCTCAAATAAATATGTAAGTAAACAGAGTATGTTTTCTATGCGAATGTCACTTCCCAAAAAGGTCCTCTCAAACTTCTTCCAACAGATCGCTGCTTCAGTATAGGAACTCCAGGATCCACGTCTAAAAGTTCTTCCCCTGTTTCTCCTCACAGCTGACTCCGCATCATTCAAGGCTCAGGTCAAATGCCAGCCCTTCAGAAAGACATAATATCATGTTCTTCTTCCTCACTCCAGTCACTCTTTTCTTACTGTGCTCTACTAGTTTTATATTCTTCACAGCACGTGTAACTTTCAGAGACCAATTTATCTTAGTGTCTACTCATCGTTTCTGTTTTTGGAGTGGATTGTAAATACAATGAGAGCAGGAGTTGTGTCTCTTTCCCCCCTACTATATCTCCAGTTCTCAGTGATGCTTGATATACAGTGCACTCAAAACCTGTCTGTTGAGTGTAAACAGACATAGAGAACAGACTTATGGACATGGGGAGAGGGGAGGAGAGGGTGAGATGTGTGGAAAGAGTAACATGGAAACTTACATTCCCATATGTAAAATAGATAGCTAATGGAAATTTGCTGTATGACTCAGGAAACTCAAACAGGAGCTCTGTGTCAACTTAGAGGGGTGGGATGGAGAGGGAAATAGGAGGGAGGGTCAAAAGGGAAGGGATATATGTATACCTATGGCTGATGAGGAACTAAAAAGCCTCTTGATGAAAGTGAAAAGGAGAGTGAAAAAGTTGGCTTAAAGCTCAACATTCAGAAAACGAAGATCATGGCATCTGGTCCCATCACTTCATGGGAAATAGATGGGGAAACAGTGGAAACAGTGTCAGACTTTATTTTGGGGGGCTCCAAAACACTGCAGATTGTGACTGCAGCCATGAATACTCTTGAGAGTCCCTTGGACTGCAAGGAGATCCAACCAGTCCATTCTGAAGGAGATCAGCCCTGGGATTTCTTTGGAAGGAATGATGCTAAAGCTGAAACTCCAGTACTTTGGCCACCTCATGTGAAGAGTTGAGTCATTGGAAAAGACTCTGATGCTGGGAGGGATTGGGGGCAGGAGGAGAAGGGGACGACAGAGGATGAGATGGCTGGATGGCGTCACTGACTCCATGGGCGTGGGTCTGGGTGAACTCCGGGAGTTGGTGATGGACAGGGAGGCCTGGTGTGCTGAGATTCATGGGGTCGCAAAGAGTCGGAAACGACTGAGCGACTGAATTGAACTGGCTGATTCACACTGAGGTTTAACAGAAAACAAAAAAATTCTGTAAAGCAATTATCCTTCAATAAAAAAATAAATTTAAAAAAGTCTTATATGTTGAATGCAGATAAAATGATTTCTTTCCTTGACAAAATTGGATACATGACCCAGCTCTAAACCAGATGACTCTACAGTCATATTTAGCAATCCTATAACAATTTCAACTGCCCTTTCACCAGTATTTCTTCAGAATATTTAAATATTCTGAATTTGACAGAGAATTTGATAGATTTTTTTCTCAATGGTATCAAAAATATTGCAAAAAAGTTTCAATTTATTCTTTTATTTGTTATAGATTTGGAAACTCTGAAGTTGCTTCAGTTTATAATTTGTACTGAAGAACATACTCTTCTATTAGATGACACTATAGTATTTTAAGAATCATTGTCTAATATTTGTAAAATAAACAGTTGAAAGAGAAAATTACTTGAGGGTACTTTTATTTACGAAGGCATACTTAATTTTAGGTAATATTGGAAGAAATAATAGTAGCTATATGGAGCTAAATGCATTCTGGGAAATTAACATTGTTCAAGTGGTGTAATTAGGCAGTTTCATAGTATTATCATTTGCATATAATTAGGACTAACTCTAGTTTCACTCCATTTTTTTTTCAAAAAAAGCAATTTTGAAATTTCTAGATATTCTGATATTAAATATTATCATTATTTTTATTGACTTGCTATTTTAGCAGACTAAAAGTGATACTTGAGCACTTCTGATGTGAAATATATAGAAGACAATGAACTAGTTGAAATATTTTACAAATGTGTAGGAAATGAGTTTTTAAAATCCACTATTGTCATTTCAATTTTATTTTAGTTTACAAGGACAGTTTACTTTTTAAATTGCTAAATAACTGATAAAGTTAAAATTTTCCTATTATGGAGAAAAACTTCAATATAAGAACATAAAATGATTAATAGTACTTTTAGCAGTTGACTTTAAAACTGAGGAGATGTGAAAAGAAACACTACAATCTACAAGTTAAGATTTGCTGTGCCATATAATGGAATTTGACAAGGCTGAAAAGATTTCAAGTCCTAATGAGTACTGTATGAACGCTAACAGGAATACCATGGGGAGTGGCTGCGCTTGCCAGAATTGGATTTGGAGGCAGTAGGAATAATATATCCTGGCAACCAGGGTCTGCTTGTTCTAGAGTTTCAGATTTGAACAACAGCAGATATAAACAAAGACTCACATCACACTTAAGAATCAATACATTTTGCTACTTGACCTTTCAGAGTTCTCTTGATCCATCCCTGAGAACACAATGTTTCTTAATATTTACTTCTTGACCCTCTGCCCTCTGGCTTAAATACCTCCCCTCCCCTCTAACCATCTCTTTATTGCTAAGCTTATTTCTCTGGTCTCCCTCCACACTCATTCTCTTTTCTCATTTACCCCTGCTTATCACTACTTCCTTTTGGGTTGCTTCAATGTTGTATTTCCTCCTTCCCCTCTTTGCTTCCCTGGATATTCTGTCCTGGTCTCTTGAGCTGAGTCTTTTTAGATCGACACCAAGCCTCTCAAGTTTCCCTCTCCCTGCAGCTAATTCCATTGACCATCTCAGGTATCCTGTGCCCAACTCCACTTCCTAGGTTCCCAGCCTCAGACTCTTCATTGAGCACTTACTAAGTGCCAGGCAGTTGTATAGAGTTTCAATAAATAATCTCATTCATACCTCAACAACCCAATGAGTTAGGCACCACTCACCCTATTTTTGGATGAGAAAACTGAGGCCAGTTTCTCATGCTTAATAATTGTCTGTGCCAGGAAATGAACCCAATTGAGTCTCACTCTTTTTTTTTTTTTTTTGGCTGATCTGGTTCTTAGTTGAGGCACTCAGGATCTTTTTTTTTTTTTTTTTTTAGTTGCAGCATGCAGGATCTAGTTCCCTGAGGGGGATTGAATCCTGGCCGCTGCATTGGAAGTGTGGAGTCTTAACCACTGGACCACCAGGGAAGTCCCAAGTCTAACAGTTAAATACCATAGAATATCAGCTTCCAACTTTGTTAAGCATTCATACCATAAGACTTGCCCTGACCTTATGCTGTGATTTCCTTTATTCTCACTTCACTCAATACTCACAATTTACATCTTGTACTCGTGTCTGGTACAATTCTACATCTGACTTTCTGCACTGTAACTCCTTTTC
This sequence comes from Aepyceros melampus, assembly GCA_006408695.1. Taxonomy (NCBI): domain Eukaryota; kingdom Metazoa; phylum Chordata; class Mammalia; order Artiodactyla; family Bovidae; genus Aepyceros; species Aepyceros melampus. Next base: position 289,232 of record SJXQ01006068.1, read on the forward strand.
CTCTTAGTCTGCCCAAGGGAGGCCAGGAAAACCTGGGAAAGAGAAATCCATGTAAAGTCTAGTCTTTCTGTGCTCACCAGACACTTGGAAGGTGCAGAGTCCTGTCTTGTAATGACATTTCAAGGTCTGGAGACCCAGGTATGAAGTGAAAGGTATTGCCTCACAAATCAACCTAGTAAAGTGGACAGACTATCTGCCTGATGCAAAACTGACTGGGAAATTGGGGAGGGGTCAGTGTTAGACTCTTAAAAGGGAGAGCTTCAGTCTCCACACAGATGTCCCCACAGAGCTTCATGACAATATGGCAGCATGGTTTCTGTTATAACCTGCTCTTCTTCCTGAGCTTCTCTAACTCTCTCCTAATCTAGTCTGTTGGTATCTCATGAGTCAGACATCTCCTCTAGTGTCACTTCTTAGCTCAGACCTTACTCACACTCCTGGCTAGCTCCCTCGCTCTGGTTACCTCTTCGTCTATCACTCCTGGCACTTGCTTGACCTCACCACTCCAGTCCACCCCTGGCTGGCTGCGGTCACAGGCTGTTATTGTTGTTTAGTCACTAAGTCATGTCTGACTCTTTGTGACCCCCCTCCATGGACTGTAGCCTGCCAGACCCCTCTGTCCATGGAATTCTCCAGGCAAAAATAATGGAGTGGGTTGCCATTTCCCTCTTCAGGGGATCTTCCCAACCTAGGGATTGAACCTGTGTGTCCTGCATTAGCAGGCGGATTCTTTACCACCAAACCACCAGGGAAGCCCCATCCTCACAGGTACCATGAGTTAAAATCCATTCATCCCACAGATAATGTGCCTGTAGTTGTGACCATCAGCCTCGCTAGGCCTTGCTCTGGAGCTGCATGCCCTGCTCTGCCACATCTTCCTCAACCATGGGCACCTATTTTAGCCCTCAGCCTCCCGGTCCACCCTAAGATTGACAGGCCAGGCTGTTAGAAGAGAGATCTCTCTTCACTAGCCCTTGAAATGTGTATATTTGCTTAGATCTTACCTTTCAGCTCCTCATTTGCACAGAACTCCTTAGCAATGCATTCTTTCTCATGCTTTCCTCATGATGTTCTTGTCACTTCCAAATCTATTTAACTTTGAGTATCTGTTTATTTTTTAAATTAATTTTTATTTTTTGGTTTGTTTTGCTTTACAATACTGTATTCGTTTTGCTATACATTGACATGAATCAGCCACGAGTGTACATGAACTCCCAATCCCGACCCCCACCTCTCCTCTCTCGCCCCACATCATCTCTCTGGATTATCCTGGTGCATCAGTCCCAAGTATCCTGCATCCCGCATCGAACCTAGACCGGTGACTCGTTTCATTTATGATATCATACATGTTACACTGCCACTCTCCCAAATCATCCCACCCTCTCCCTCTCCCACAGAGTCCAAAAGGCTGTTCTATACATCTGTGTCTCTTTTGCTGTCTCGCGTACAGGTTTATCATTACCATCTTTCTAAATTCCATATATATGTGTAAGTATACTGTATTGGTGTTTTTCTTTCTGGCTTACTTCACTCTGTATAATTGGCTCCACTTCATCCACCTCATTAGAACTGATTCAAATGTATTCTTTTTAATGGCTGAGTAATACTCCATTGTGTATATGTACCACTGCTTTCTTATCCATTCATCTGCTGATGGACATCTAGGTTGCTTCCATGTCCTGGCTATTATAAATAGTGCTGCGATGAGTATCTGTTTTAAAAGCCTTTTCCTATTCTGAGCCTTGCCCCTCTGAAAAAACATTTCTGGATATCTTCCTCTCTTGCTATAGTTTCTGATAATAATAATAATAAAAAATCTCACAGTATCAGCTCTAATTTCTCAATCGCACTCACTATTTCTCTTTCTTTAACATGAACTTTGTATAAACAAAGGTGGATACCTATAACAATTACCTCAATCATGATATAAAATACCACATTTGTCAGTCCTAAAATTCCTTTATGGAGGTTTGCCATCATTCTGCTATGCCCCACAGTTCTGGCCCCCTAGGCAATTCATTTTTCTTGTCCCAGAACCTCATATAAATAATCTAGAATGATCTATCTTGCCTGGCTTTTTTCTTAGCATAGCATTTTTGAGAATCATCCATATTGTATGCATCACTAGATTGCTCCATTTTGTTTCTAAATAGCATTCCATTGTAGGGCTCTATCACAATTTATTTTGTTGTTCATCTGTTGAGGGATGTTTGAGCTATTTCTGGATTTGACTATTTTCATTATCTTTTTAACTTTTTATTTCATAATTAAAGATTCACAGTTGTTAAATAATACAGAGATCCCATGTACCTTTTACCCATTTTCCCCTAATGGTAACATTTCTATCGCTGCAAGAATCCCTCTTGTTACCATTCTATACTTACATCCACTTCCCAACCTCTCCTACTCTGTCTTTAACCCCTGGCAACTACTCATCTATTCCCCAATTCTATGATTTTCTCATCTCAAGAATTATATAAATGGATGAGCATCTGACCTATTGAGGTTTTTTTTTTTTTCACTCAGTCTATTTTTTGGAGATTCACCCAGTTCATTGGCTATATAGTCTTTTCCCCTCTTGCTGAGTAGTATTCCGTGAGATAGTTTGTACCACAATTTATTTTACTAATAATCACCCACTAACAGGTTGTTTTCAATTTTTATCTCTTATGAATAAAATTTGTATAACATTTTTGTACAGCTTTCATTGTGAATATAGATTTTCATTTTTCTGGAAAAAATGTCCAGTGGACAATTTCTGGGTCATATGGTAGTTGCATGTATAGTTTTTGAAAGAAATTGCCAAACTATTTCTCAGAGTGGTTGTATCGTTTTACATTTCCACCATCAGTGTATGAGTAATCCAGTTTCACCATATCCCTACTAATATTTGGTTTTGTCCCTATTTTTTATTTCACCCATTTTGATAGGTGTGTACAGATATCTCACTGTAGTTTTAATCTGCTGATGATGTTCAGCATACATTTTGTGTTTGTGCTGATGATGTTCAACATACATTTCTATATCCTTATATTTTTGCCCACTTTCTGCTTGGATTATTTTTGTTTTTACTGTTGAATTTTCATAGTTTTTTTTTTTATATATTCCATTCCCTGTTCTTTTTCAGATATGAGGTTGGCTAACATTTTCCAAGAATATCTTTTATCTTCTTAATAGGATCTTTTACAGAGCAAACATTTTAAGACTGGTAAAATCCAATTTATCAATTTTTCCTTCGTGGATTATGCTTTTGATGTCATCTAGAACTCTTTTTCTAGACCTTTAAGATTTTCTCCTGTGACTTTTCTAAGTTTCATAGTTACATGTTTTGCATTTACGTTTATGCTTCATTTTGAGTTAATTTTTCTATCAGGAATGAGGGTTACAGGGATGGCTTCTTCTTTCCTTCATTCATTTGTTCCTTCTTTTATCCCTCCCTCTTTTTTGCTCTCTTCTTTCTTTCATCTTGGTCATGGATGTCCAACTGTTTTGGCACTATTTGTTGAAAATACTACTTTTCTTCCATTTAACTGTTTTTGTATCTTAGCTATAAAGCAACGGGATATTTTTCTCTGGATCTATGTCAAGGTTCTTGTTTTGGTCCATTAATCTGTTTATTCCTCTGCCAATACCAAACAGATTACTTTAACTATGTAAGTTTTGAAATCAGGAAGTTTTTATTTCTCCTGCTTTATTCTTTTTTCTCATAATTGTCTTCGCTACTCTAGATCCTTTGCTTTGCTATATAAATTTTAAGATAATATTGTCTATAACTATAAAATGTCTCACTGAGTTTCAATAAAGTTGTGTTGAATCTATATATCAGTTTGAGGAGTATTGAAGAGGAGTATGTATTTTCATTTATTTAGTTTGTTGTATTTTTCATCAACATTGTATAGTTTTAGCATATAAGTCCTGTATATGTTTTGTTAGATTTCGTTTCATTTTTTTATTACTTTTTATTGAAGGATAATTGCTTTACTGAATTTTATTGTTTTATATAAAACCTCAACATGAATCAGCCATAGGTACACATATATGCCCTCCCTTTTGAACCTCCCTCTCACCTCCTGCCCCATCCTACCCCTCTAGATTGATGCAGAGTTTGAGTTTCCTGAGCCATACAGCAAATTCCCATTGGCTATCGATTTGACATATGAGAATGTAAGTTTCCATGTCACTCTTTCCATACATCTCACCCTCTAGTCCCCTCTCCCCAGTTCATAAGTCTATTCTCTATGTCTGTTTCTCCACTGCTTCCCTATAAATAAATTCTTCAGTACCATTTTTCTAGATTCCGTAAATATGCATTAGAATATGATATTTATCTTTTCCTGACTCACTTCACTCTGTATAGTGGTTCTAGGTTCATCCACCTCATTAGAACTGACTCAAATGTGTTCCTTTAATGGCTGAGTAATATTCCATTGTGTATATGTACCACAACTTCTTTATCCATTCATCTGCTGATGGACATCTAGTTTGCTTCCATGTTCTAGCCATTGTAAATAGTGTTGCAATGAAAAATGGGATACATGTGTCTTTTTCAATTTTGGTTTTCTCAGGGTATATGCCTAGGAGTGTGATTTCTGGGTCATCTTCTCAATGGTGAAAACTGAAAGCATTCCTCCTATGATCAGGAACAAGACAAGAGGGTCCACTTTCACGACTATTATTCAGCATAGTTCTGGAAGTCCTAGCTACAGCAATCAGAGAAGAAAAAGAAATAAAAGGAATCCATATTTAAAAAGAAGTAAAGCTTTCACTGTTTGCAGATGACATGATACTGTACATAGAAAACGCTAAAGATACTATCAGAAAATTACTAAAGCTAATCACTGAATTAGCAAAGTTGCAGGATACAAAATCGATACACAGAAATCACTTGCATTTCTATATACTAACAATGAAAAATCAGAAAGAAAAATTAAGGAATCAATTCCATTCACCATTGTAACAAAAAGAATTAAATATCTAGGCATAAACTTACCTAAGGAGACAAAAGAATTGTACACAGAAAATTATAAGACACTAATGAAAGAAATCAAAGCCAACATGAACAGATGGAGAGATATTTCATGTTCCTGGGAAGGAAGAATCAATATTGTGAAAATGACTATACTACCAAATGCAGTCTACAGATTCAATGTGATCTGTATCATTTCATTTTTTAAACTTACATTTATTTATTTTAATTGGAGGCTAATTAATTTACAATATTGTATTGCTTTTGCCATACATCAACATGAATCCGCCACGAGTGTACATGTGTTCCCAATCCTGAACCCCCCTCCCACCTCCCTCCCCATACCATCCCTCTGGGTCATCCCAGTGCATTAGCCCCAAGCATCCTGTATCCTGCATCGAACCTGGACTGGCAATTCGTTTCTTATATGATATTATACATGTTTCAATGCCACTCTCCCAAATCATCCCACCCTCGGCCTCTTATCAAAGCCAACATGAACAGATGGAGAGATATTTCATGTTCCTGGGAAGGAAGAATCAATATTGTGAAAATGACTATACTACCAAATGCAGTCTACAGATTCAATGTGATCTGTATCATTTCATTTTTTAAACTTACATTTATTTATTTTAATTGGAGGCTAATTAATTTACAATATTGTATTGCTTTTGCCATACATCAACATGAATCCGCCACGAGTGTACATGTGTTCCCAATCCTGAACCCCCCTCCCACCTCCCTCCCCATACCATCCCTCTGGGTCATCCCAGTGCATTAGCCCCAAGCATCCTGTATCCTGCATCGAACCTGGACTGGCAATTCGTTTCTTATATGATATTATACATGTTTCAATGCCACTCTCCCAAATCATCCCACCCTCGGCCTCTCCCACAGAGTACGAAAGACTGTTCAATACATCTGTGTCTCTTTTGCTGTCTCGCATACAGGGTTATCATTACTATCTTTCTAAATTCCATAAATATGCGTTAGTATACTGTATTGGTGTTTTTCAGATTTATTGGGGTGTGTCATTTTTAATAATTAATTTTCTTTTTTCTGTGCTGCTCAGCTTTCATTGCTGTGCAAAGGGCTTTCTCTAGCTGTCACAAGTGGGGGCTGCTTTTCATTGTGGTGTGCAGGCTTCTCATGTCAGTGGCTTTTCTCTTTTTGGGTAGCACAGGCTCTAGGCACAGACTTCAGTCCTTACAGCACATGGACTCAGTAGTTGTGGCACATGGGCTTAGTTGCCCCATGGAATGTGGAATCTTCCTGGATGAGGGATCAATCCCATGTCCCCTGCACTGGCAGGCAGGTTCTCAACCACTGGACTAACAGGAAAGACCTAATTTCATGTTTTAGCTATTGTAAATGTATTGTTAATCTATAGAAATACAATTGATATTTGTATGTTTGTTTCATCCCGTGACCTTGCTAAATTCACTTACATAGTTTTAGGACTTACATTTTGGAGATTCCTAGGGCTTTTCTACAGAGGCAATCATATCATATGCAAATAATTACTTGCTTTCCAATCTGTATATCTTTATATTTGCTTTTCTCACCTTATTACACTGACTAGAACTTCAAGTTCTGTGTTGAATAAGCGTGGTAAAGGCAGAACTCTGTGTTGTTCCTAGTCTTTGGAGAAAATCATTCAGTCTTTTACCATTAAATATAATGTTACTTGTATAGCTATAGTTTTTTTTTTTAAGATGCTCTTTATCAAACTGAGAAAATTCCTCTGTTTTCCTGTTTCTCTGAGAATTTGTTTATCATGAATATATTGTTATATTTTGTCCATTGCTTTTTCTTTATCAATGGTATGATCATGTGATCTTTCTTCTATTTCTGTTTTTTGGGGGGGGGGCAGTGGAGGGGAGTAAGAAGTGGATTTATTCAGAAAGAAATACACTTCATAGATAGAGTGTGGGCTGCCGTGGAAGGTAAGAAGCCATGATCTTTCTTCTCATGGGTTCGCAAAGAGTTGGACACGACTGAGTGACTGAACTGAACTGAATGATTATATAGATGGATTTTAAAATATTAAATCAGTCTTGTATTACTGGTCCCATCTGGTGATGAAAATTATTTTTAAATATTCTTATATTTGCTAATATTTTGTTAAAACTTTTTGTGACTATATTCATCAGGGGTATTAGTCTATATTTTATTTTTATCTTTAATTTTTGGTACTCTCTGTCTCACTTTGGTTATCAGGGTAATACTAGACCCATATAATAAATTCATAAGTGTTCCTTCTGTTTTCTGGAGGAAATTGTGTAGAACTGGTGTAAATTTTCTTTAAACATGGTTAAATTCTCTAACAAAGCTTGGAGATTTCTTTTTTTCCAGAGGGAGGTTAAGTTACAAATTCACTTATTAATAGTTTCAAGATGATTCAAATTATCTATTTCATATTGGGTGAATTGGATAAATTTGTATTTTTGGAGGAATTTTACCTAATGTCAATCTTTTTTTTTCTTTTTGGCTCTTCTTATTCTAGATTCTTGACATGGGAGCATAGATTATTGATTTGAGGTTTTTTTCCCTTTTCTAATTAAATATTTAGTGCTATATATCCCCCTCTTGTTACTGCCTTCATTGGATCATCAAAAAAGCACAAAAGTTCTAGAAAAACATCTACTTCTGCTTTATTGACTACGCCAAAGCCTTTGACTGTGTGGATCACAGCAAACTGTGGAAAATTATTAAAGATATGGGAATATCAGACCACCCAACCTGCTTCTTGAAAAGTCTGTATGTAGGTCAAGAAGCAACAGTTAAAACCGGACATGGAACAACAGACTGGTTCCAAACTGGGAAAGGAGTACGTCAAGGCCCTTCTTATTTAATGCCTATGCAGAGTACATCATGCAAAATGCCAGGCTAGATGAAGCACAAACTGGAATCAAGATTGCCAGGAGAAGTATCAATAACCTCAGATATGCAGATGACACCACCCTATCTATGGCAGAAAGTGAAGAACTAAAGAGCCTCTTGATGAAAGTGAAAGAGGAGAGCTGGCTTAAACTCAACATTCAGAAAACTAAAATCATGGCATCTGGTCCCATCACTTCATGGCAAATAGATGGGGAAACAATACTGAGAGACTTTATTTTTCTGGGCTCCAAAATCACTGCAGATGGTGACTACAGCCATGAAATTAAAAGATGCTTGCTCCTTGGAAGGAAAGTTATGACCAACCTAGACAGCATATTAAAAAGCAGAGACATTACTTTGCCAACAAAGGTCCTCTAGTCTAGGCTACTGTTTTTCCAGTGGTCATGTATGGATGTGGGAGTTGAATTATAAAGAAAGCTAAGTGCTGAAGAATTGATGATTTAGAACTGTGGTGTTGGAGAAAACTCTTAAGAGTTCCTTGGACAGCAAGGAGATCCAGCTAATCAATCCTAAAGGAAATCAGTCCTGAATATTCATTGGAAGGACTGATGCTGAAGCTGAAACTCCAATACTTTGGCCACTTGAGGCAAGAGTTGGACACAACTGAGCAACTGAACTGAACTGAACTGATGCAAAGAACTGACTCATTTGAAAAGACCCTGATGCTGGGAAAGATTGAAGGCAGGAGAATGAGATGGTTGGATGGCATCACCAACTCAATAAACATGAGTTCGAGGATGTTAGGTGATGGAAAGGGAAGCCTGATGTGCTACAGTCTATGGGGTCACAATGAGTGGGATATGACTGAGCAACTGAACTGACTACTCCTTTCACACCAGTTTTGCTTGTTTCCCATCTTTTGGAGGGAAACATTGCCTCTCACCATTGACGACGATGTTAGCTGTAATTTTTTAAAGATATGTGTTATTGTGTTCCATAAATTTTGATATTTTATATTTTAATTCAATTCAGTCTATTTTTTAATAATTTTACCTTGAGATTTCTTCTTAATCCATGGGATTTTTGTGGACTATATTTGTAGTTTTTAAGTATATAGTATTATATATAAAAATATATAGTAATCTGTAGTTTCTAAGTGCTTGGATCTGTTATCTTTCTTTATTTCTAGTTTGTGTCCATTGTGGTCAGAAAACACATTTTATATAATGTCAGTTCCTTTAAATTTTTTGAGATTTGTTCTGTGGCTCAGGATATGAGTGCTTCCAAACAGTGTACTTTCTGCTATTGTTGAGTGGAGTGTTCTATAAATGTCAGTTGAGTCCTCTTGTTGATCACATTGTTGAGTTCTATATCCTTGCTGATATTTGGTCTAGCAGTTTGATTACTCACCCCACTCCAGTACTCTTGCCTGGAAATCTGATGGATGGAGGAGCCTGGAAGGCTACAGTCCAGGGGGTCGCTGAGAGTAGGGCACGACTGAGCGACTTCACTTTCACATTTCACTTTCCTGCACTGGAGAAGGAAATGGAAACCCACTCCAGTGTTCTTGCCTGGAGAATCCCAGGGATGGGGGAGCCTGGTGGGCTGCCCTCTATGGGGTCTCACAGAGTCGGACACGACTGAAGTGACTTAGCAGCAGCAGTTTTATTACTTGTTGGAAGAGGAATGTTGAAGTCTCCAACCATATTTTTGTATTTGTCTATTTCTCCTTCCAGTTCTATCAGTTTTTGCTTCACACATTTTGCATCTTTTTTGGTGCATATGATACAAATATATATATATATATATATATATATATATATAGTTCCTGCTAATTTTGTTTTCCTTGAAGCATAAATTATCCTTAATTAATATAGCTAGTGGAGAAGGAAATGGCAACCCACACCAGTATTCTTGCCTGGAGAATCCCAGGGATGGAGGAGCCTAGTGGGCTGCCATCTATGGGGTCACACAGAGTCGGAAATGACTAAAGTGACTTAGCAACAGCAGCAGCAATATAGCTAGTCCTATGTTTCTTTAGTGTTTATATAACTTCACTCTTTTACTTTCAAACTGCTATACTGCTATGTTTGAAGTTAGCTTCTTATAGAAAGAATAAAGTCACGTTTTTAAATCCAGTCAGTCAATCTGCATTTGCAGTTCAGTTCAGTCGATCAGTCCGGTCCAACTCTTTGCACCCCCATGAATCCTAGCATGCCAGGCCTCCCTGTNGAGGAATTTTACCTAATGTCAATTTTTTTTTTCTTTTTGGCTCTTCTTATTCTAGATTCTTGATATGGGAGCATAGATTATTGATTCGGGTTTTTTTTCCCTTTTCTAATTAAATATTTAGTGCTATATATCCCCCTCTTGTTACTGCCTTCATTGGATCATCAAAAAAGCACAAAAGTTCTAGAAAAACATCTACTTCTGCTTTATTGACTACGCCAAAGCCTTTGACTGTGTGGATCACAATAAACTGTGGAAAATTATTAAAGGTATGGGAATATCAGACCACCCAACCTGCTTCTTGAAAAGTCTGTATGTAGGTCAAGAAGCAACAGTTAAAACTGGACATGGAACAACAGACTGGTTCCAAACTGGGAAAGGAGTGTGTCAAGGCTGTATATTGTCACCCTTCTTATTTAATGCCTATGCAGAGTACATCATGCAAAATGCCAGGCTAGATGAAGCACAAACTGGAATCAAGATTGCCAGGAGAAGTATCAATAACCTCAGATATGCAGATGACACCACCCTATGGCAGAAAGTGAAGAACTAAAGAGCCTCTTGATGAAAGTGAAAGAGGAGAGTGAAAAAGCTGGCTTAAACTCAACATTCAGTAAACTAAAATCATGACATCTGGTCCCATCACTTCATGGCAAATAGATGGGGAAACAATGGAAACTGAGAGACTTTATTTTTCTGGGCTCCAAAATCACTGCAGATGGTGACTACAGCCATGAAATTAAAAGATGCTTGCTTCTTGGAAGGAAAGTTATGACCAACCTAGACAGCATATTAAAAAGCAGAGACATTACTTTGCCAACAAAGGTCCGTCTAGTCTAGGCTACTGTTTTTCCAGTGGTCATGTATGGATGTGAGAGTTAAATTATAAAGAAAGCTAAGTGCTGAANTGCCATTTATTCTGGGTTTTTGTTGTTGTTGTTTCTGTTTTCTTTTTTCTGCCTTTCCATGGGTTATTGGAAAACTTTTAGCATTCCATTTTATCTATATTGTTTTCAAGTGCATAGCTTTGTATAACTCCTTTTTATTTGTAGCTTTAGCTATTATATGGATATCACTTTTCCAATTTACTGTTGACGTTTTACCAGTTCAAGTTAAGTGAAGAAATCTTAACTCCTCTTTATGTCTCTTTGTGTGTGTGTATGTGTGTGTGTGCTTAGTCACTCTGTCATGTCCTACTTTGCGACCTCATAGACTGTAGCCTGCCAGGCTCCTCTGTTCATGGAATTCTCCAGGCAAGAATACTGGCATGGGTAGCCATTGCCTTCTCCAGGGCATCTTCCTGACCTGGGCCAAGGCCACATACCTGAGTCTCCTGCATTACAGGTGGATTCTTTACCATCTGAGCACCAGGAAAGTGCTTATGTCTCTTTACTGTCCCTCATTTATACTTATCTTAAATACTTTCTCTGCGTATATTTAGAGCCAAATCAAATAGTATTATAATATTGCTTCAATCACCAAACAATTTAGAAAACTGGAAAGGAGGAAAAATATATTTTTATATTGAAATACGGCTGATTTACAATGTTGTGTTAGCTTCAGGTGGACAGTAAAGTGATTCAGTTATACACACACACACATAGTATTGTTTTACATTCTTTTCCATTATAGGTTATTACTAGGCTATTTAGTAGGTTGCTGTTTGTTATATATTTTAAATACTTTCTCTGCATATATTTAGAGCCAAATCAAATAGTATTATAATATTGCTTCAATCACCAAACAATTTAGAAAACTGGAAAGGAGGAAAAATATATTTTTATATTGAAATACGGCTGATTTACAATGCTGTGTTAGCTTCAGGTGGACAGTAAAGTGATTCAGTTATACACACACACACATAGTATTGTTTTACATTCTTTTCCATTATAGGTTATTACTAGGCTATTTAGTAGGTTGCTGTTTGTTATATATTTTACATATAGCAGTGTGTATACTTTAATCTCAAATTTCTATTTATTCCTCAGCCCTTTCCCCTTTGGTAATTCTAAATGTGTATCTCTTTTTCAGGTAGCTCAGTGGTAAAGAACTTGCCTGCCAATGCAGGAGATGAGGTTCAATTCCAGAATCAGGAAGATCCCCTGGAAGAGAGAATGGCAACCCACTCTAGTATCCTTCCCTGGAAAATTCCATGGACAGAGGAGCCTGACAGGCTTCAGTCCAGAGGGTCACAAAGAATTGGACATACTGAGTGACTAACACTTCAAGGAGAAGGGCAGAGGAATTGAATTTCTGCCAGACTAGCAGAAGCTGCTGCTGCTAAGTCGCTTCAGCCGTCTCCGACTCTGTGCGACCCCAAAGACGGCAGCCCACCATCCCTGGGATTCTTCAGGCAAGAACACTGGAGTGAGTTGCCATTTCCTTCTCCAATGCATGAAAGTGAAAAGTGAAAGTGAAGTCGCTCAGTCGTGTCCGACTCTTAGCGATCCATGGACTGCAGCCTACCAGGCTCCTCCGTCCATGGGATTTTCCAGGCAAGAGTACTGGAGTGGGGTGCCATTGCCTTCTCCGGACTAGCAGAAGAGGGACCTATAAAAACAAAGTTGTAGAATTTAAAAATAAATGGAGTGATATTTCTTGCATAGGGTACTTCCAAGTCTTGCACTCTATTTTCATGGTTTTTAAAGTATTCTTCTGCTTTACTTTCCAACATCCTACTTCCATCAGAATCACTACCATTATTCCTGGCTCTCCAGGTGGAACCTCAGGGATTTTTTACTTTTCTTTTCTCTTCTCCATTTTATCCACATACCATTATTTCTTCATATGAAATAGTTTGTGTTCCCACCTCCTTTATTTACCACACCACCATTGTCTGAATGTCTTGCTTAGAGCAGCAGTGTCTCTATTTCCCCTTGCAGAATCCCCTATGTCATTCCTTTGACTTAAAACTAGTCATGACTTTCTGTTGCCTCCATAATGAACACAAACCTCTTTGCTTATTCCTTCACAAGGTGCTTTTTTTCTTCCTACTTAACTTAATTTTTCTCATCCCCTGAACCACAATGAATCTGTTGTCTCCCTTTCTACCACCTAAGTCCATCCTTTTTCTAATCTGCTGCCTTTGTTCATTTTTCCATCACACTCAAATACATAGAAAGCCTGGCATACTTTACCTTCTTCATCCTGAATATTAAGTTCCATTCTACCTTTAAATCCAACTTAATAAGGATTACCTCCATGAATATGCTTTCTCAGTCTACTCTATAGTTAAACTGAAATTCTCTTCTTTTTGAAATTCTTTTATACTCACATCTTCTTGATACAATTTACCTCTTAACGCTTCTCCATATAAGTTTTTTTTTTTTTTTGTATCAATGTAAGTGCCTTCTAAATGCCTGGTACTGTTTTGGAAGCATGGATTATAATAACAGAAATATTTAGCCATGATTCAGAACTAACTTTAAACAATCTGAATGGGCATCTGGTCAACCATCCAGTTCTCTGTATGCTGCTCCTGCTGCTGCTAAGTCACTTCAGTCATGTCCGACTCTGTGCAACCCCATAGATGGCAGCCCACCAGGCTCCCCCATCCCTGGAATTCTTCAGGCAAGAACAGTGGACTGGGTTGCCATTTCCTTCTCCAATGCATGAAAGTGAAATGTGAAAGTGAAGTCGCTCAGTCATGTCCGACTCTTAGCAACTCCATGGACTGTAGCCCACCAGGCTCCTTCATCCATGGGATTTTCCAGGCAAGAGTACTGGAGTGGGATGCCATTGCCTTCTCCGAGTTCTCTGTATATGTGCATATAATTGAATATCATCCCTGACTGAGGACCCACTATAGATCCCTAAATCGATCCCACTCCCCATCCTCTACCCCTACCTGAGCCACACCTACCTAAAAACAAAAAAGCAATTCCCATGAAAGATAACACAGCATCAGCAGTCCCACCCCAACTGCAGTCTAACTTAGGCTTGTCAGGTTATCTATTGCTGTGTAATAAAACATCCCCAAACTCATAAATAAACACAATCAATTTTCCTAATAGATTTTATGGTCAGATTTTCACACACACCTCAGTAAAGATGGCTTATCTTTGCTCCATGATGTCAGAGGCCTCGGCTGAAAAGATGTAACCAGTTAGAGGGACTAGACTGGCTCAGTGTTTGCATCAGCCTTCTTCATGTTCATGTCTTGTGCCTGGGGTAGTATGATTTGAATGGCTAGAGGCTCTTGGTCTCTTGTTTTCTCTCTCTTTTGCAAACACACAGCTCTACCTCTACCTCTATTTTCAAGGCTTTGCCAAGTTACCTCTCCCTGTGGCCTCTCCAACATGTAGCCCAAAGGTAGTAAGCTTCTTAAACCATACCTCAGGATCCAAGAGAGAATGTTCCAGCCAACAAAGCAGAAGCTATGTAGTTTTTTACGACCTAGTTGTAAAAATCACAGTGCATTACTTCTACCATATTCTGTTCGTCAAAACAATCACAGATGCTCTCAGATTCAAGAGGAGGGACCACAGACCCCAATTCTTAATGGAAAAAATGCCAAGGAATTTGTAGCCATGTTTTAAGACCACGACAAAAAGCCAATCTATTTCCCTCTTCCCTGATTCCATCCAAGTATGATCTGTCTAGGCTATGGGGAAACTTAACTGCTAAAGTTCTTAAAGTATCAGTTATTTCTACCATGGGATCTTTCTACAATTTGCCTTTTTTGTCCTCACAGTCTAGCATGACCTCCTGGATACAAGTTTGCTTGTCACAAAATTTTTCTTCTCCATCCATTTAATTCACCTCTTCTCCCTCTTCTCTCCTCTCTTGACCATGCTTCCTACCCTTTCCTCCAAGGGTAGGAATTCTTTCCAAAAAGAAATTCTTTCCAAAAGAAACTTCTATATCCTCAACCTTCTTTTACCAAAAGTTGTTGACAACTTCCCAGTAAAATATTTTGCTCACTTTTTTCTCAGTAGAAGCCATTTCTTCTACCTCACTATCCTAACTTGTCAGAAAAGGGATAGACACTCTCCCAGATCCTCACTGCTTAACATTTTTCTCCCACTGCCATATAAATCTCTTTTGGAGAATTGTTGTTGTTTAGTTGCTAAGTCCTCTCTGACTCCTTTGCGATTCCATGAACTGTAGCTCGCCAGGCTCCTCTGTCCAAGGCATTTCCTAGGCAGGAATACTGGAGTGGGTTGTCATTTCCTTCTCCAGGGAATCTTCCTGACCCAGGGATCAAACCTGCATCTCCAGCATTGGCAGACGGGTTCTTTAATGCAAACTAATTTTTGCTAGCCATCCCATTCATCAGTGCTCTTTCTGTCCACCAATTTTTGAATCAGTTTCCTCCACAACTCCCAGTCTTCTTGTCACTCAGTGACCCATCCAATGTCCTGGCCTCACAATTCTGGCTCTCCTCTACTGGGATGGCTTTTACTGCCATTCAAGTCCAATAACCACAGCCACTCCTTCCCTTTGTCTTGTTGATGTCCTTCATCTACTCCAGTTTCACTTCATCTACTCTTGGTTCCTCTGGCATTATCAAGCAATCTCTCTTTACACCGTTTTCTGTCTCTAATCCCTGATTTCTGCTCAGACTACTAACCTTTTTTCCTCAGTGGCATCACCAAAACACTTCACGGGTGATCAGTCATCATAGCTATTTTACAGTTTAAAAGTACTCTCAATTAAACACCAATGCTTCTAATCTCTAAATCCAACCAACTGTATATGGCCCTTGCTGTAACAAGGGACACAGTGATTTACCTCCTTCCTGAAATCCTCTTCTGAGTCTGATTTCTTCAGGAGTCTGTCAGGGATTTTCTGACTCCAGTTCTTTCCGCTCAGTATGCTTCTCTATCTGGAGAAGGCAATGGCACCCCACTCCAGTACTCTTGCCTGAAAAATCCCATGGATGGAGGAGCCTGGTGGGCTGCAGTCCATGGGGTCGGGAAGAGTCAGACACGACTGAGCGACTTCACTTTCACTTTTCACTTTCATGCATTGGAGAAGGAAATGGCAGCCCACTCCAGTGTTCTTGCCTGGAGAATCTCGGGGACGGGGGAGCCTGGTGGGCTTCCGTCCATGGGGTCGCACAAGTCGGACACGACTGAAGCGACTTAGCAGCAGCAGCATGCTTCTCTATCGCACTGGTGTTGCTTATGGGTCAGCTCACTCCCACTCCCCCTTTGTTGGCCTTTTTTTTTGTTCTCTGATGACACATGCTCCCCGAGTGATTACATCTCCTTCCTTGGTGACAGCTATCATTTGGACATGGACAATTCACAAACCTCTATCTCTTGCTACAACACTAGAATGGGCTTTGTAATGACATATTGTACCTTTACAACTAGATGTCTTTTAAGTCTCTCCAACTTAGCAAATGTTGAAATCATTACCACACCTCTCTTCCTATACCACCATTGGGAGACATTACTAAAACATAATTTGCAAGTAAAGAAGTATGCGTTGGTCAAAGAAGTATGGATTGGCCAAAAGTTTGGAGTTTTCCATAAGGTAGTATGGGCTTCTCCAGTGGCTCAGTGGTAAAGAATCTGCCTGCCAATGCAGGAAATGCAAGAGACATGGGTTAAATCCCTAGGTCAGGAAGATCCCCTGGAGGAGGGGCAATCCACTCCAGTATTCTTGCTTGGAAAATCCCATGGACAGAGCAGCCTGGTGGGCTACAGTCCAGGGGGTTAAAAGAATCAAAGAATTCTTTGAAGAATCGAACATGACTGAGAATGCACACATACATTAGATGTTATGGAAAAATTTGAATAAACACTTTGGCCAATGCAATAATAATGGTGATGACTGATCTCGAAAGGAAATAAGCAAATGTGAAATTTTAAGTCTATGTGCTGCTAAGCTAAATTCACCAGTAGGTGGAATTTGTTCAAAGTACAGAATGGATACTGATCATCAGGACCAGTAGCTCTCGGGAGAAGCAATTCTTTTAGCTCTTCCATCTTATTGAAAATACTTTTCAAGAATACCTCTCTTTGTTCTTATTTTAAGCTCTGCAGGCAACTTTCTGATACATAATTAGATTAAACAACAAGGCAGATGTCTGTTATTGTGAATGGGATATAGCTGCTGTATACTCATAAAGTGACATCTAGTTGGTAAATGATTCTCTTGTCAGTTTACTTGGTGTGAGTCAGTTCCCCATAGTTGGTGAACTCTAGGTGAACTGTTGAGATCAAGTTTCTAGATCTGCAAAACTGAAGACCAGGCTCTGGACTGTGGTGACTGAAAATAGACTATGAACTTGAAGGTGAAGCACTTTAAGGAGGTCAGCAGACCATTTTTGTAGATATATTTTTAGCTGAACATACTCAGCTTTATACATCTTCGTTCTACACAGTGGCTAACATGGTACAAAGCATCAAAAAGTTGAATACTTGCTTATTATTTGAAATCAGATATTCAATAGAATGTCCAAAAGAGCAATTCAATATATATATATTATATACATATTATATTTGTACATATATATATGATTTTTCAGATTCTTTTCTATTATAGGTTGTTACAAGACATTGACACTTACTCTTTGGAAGGAAAGTTATGACCAAACTAGACAGCATATTAAAAAGCAGAGACATTACTTTGCCAACAAAGTTCTGTCTAGTTAAGGCTACGGTTTTTCCAGTAGTCATGTATGGATGTGAGAGTTGGACCGTAAAGAAAGCTGAGTGCCAAAGAATTGATGCTTTTAACTGTAGTGTTGGAGAAGACTCTTGAGAGTCCCTTGGACTGCAAGGAGATCCAACTAGTCCATCCTAAAGGAGATCGGTCCTGAGTGTTCATTGGAAGGACTGATGCTGAAGCTGAAACTCCAATACTTTCGTCACCTGATGCAAAGAGCTGACTCCTTTGAAAAGACTCTGATGCTGGGAAAGATTGAGGGCAGAAGGAGAAGGGGACAACAGAGGATGAGACCGTTGGATGACATTACCAACTCAATGGACATGAGTTTGGGTAAACTCTGGGAGTTGTTAATGCACAGGGAGGCCTGGTGTGCTGCAGTCCATGGAGTCGCAAAGAGTCGGACATGACTGAGCGACTGAACTGAAGACATTGAATATAATCCCCTATGCTATACAGGCAGTCCTCATTGATTATGTATTTTATATTAATAATGCATACCTGTTAATCCCAAACTCCCAGTTTATCCCTTCTCCCCTTTTCCTCTTTGGTAACCATAAGTTTGTTTTCCCTGTCTGTGAGTCTATTTCTGTTTTGTAAAAAAAGTTCATTTGTGTCATTTGTTTTAGATTTCACATATAAAAGATATCATATGATATTTGTATTTCTCTGAAAAAAGCAATTTTAAATGCACTCAATCCCACAGTATGAATTTCTAAGAGACCTACTCTCAGTCTCATGATGTAAATTCCTAGAATCACAAAGCCTCCATGGCATGAAATAAAACAGAAATTTTAATATCTCTATTAATAAAAATAAGATAATAATAATGACAACAAAATAACCTGCAGAATGGCAAAACCTTAGCAGCTTCAAGAATTATAGACCTACCATTTATTAAGTGTGTATTGTATGGGAGGCTTTGCATATTTTATTTCACTTAATTCTCCTAAATATCTTAGGAGATACAAATTATTACAGACATTTTATAGTTGATAAAAACTCAACCAAGACAGTTGAAGTAACTTGCCCAAGATACAGAAGTAGTAAATGGCAGAGGTAGCTTCAAACCTAAGGCATTTTGACTGCAAAGCCAATGGTCTTACACATAGTGGACATTTGCTATTTTGCTGTTAACTGCTCAACACCAAGGGAATAGTATGAAGAGTTAAGCTGTCAAAGTTTACAGAGTTTCAATTATACTATCTTTAACTGCAAATAACCATCTCTAGATGTAGGCTAAATTCTGCTTTAGTCTTCTATTTGGGAATTTCAAGTGAAATCTAGAGAAGAAAACAACATTTTAAAAAAGAGAAAGCATGTAACAAAATGAATAACTAAGATTCTTTATGTTGATTTAAATGAGTTTTGAAAAACAATCTCTCATGCCCTATTCCGTAACTCCATGCTACATTTTTTGTAGAGTAGTGTCTTTTTTTAACTGTTTGACCAGGTCCTCAGTAAGAAATTAAATGTCCAGTGTGAGCCAGGATACAAGTACAGGTATATAGTTGCATATGTGAGCATGTGCGTGTGTGTGTGTCTGAAATTGAAGTCACAAAGCCTTACTCACTTCCTATAGATTCTGATCTGTTCTATTATGTCAAAGAGTACCTATCATAGCCCACTATACTCATTTTTGACCCAGCATTGGGTCAAGATCCACAGTTTGGAGAGCCCTGGGAGGTGGGAAGAATGTGTTAATAGGAGAGAAGCCTATTTTGCAAGGTTTTTGCAAAGGTCCACCTCTAAGCATGAAAATTTTACTCTCAGGTGGTGACCAGCTGGGATCATCCCCCCAAACCTCCTTCTGTTTTAACTATCATTAAGGGGTCTCCACCTTCACACAGGTGATCTCCCCTCATCCAGCAAGCAGGAAAGGCATTTTCCCCCTCAGTGCAGTACTGAACTGCTCCACATGCCTCCCGCCTCCGCAGCCCCACCCCTCCTTACCCATGTCCATTTCTAAGGGACTTCAGTGCTGTCAGCTGCTCAGCCCAGGGGCCTGACTCCATCCACAGCTGTCGTTTGGATCATCAGTCCTAGAAACCAGGCTGGCTGGGGATGTTAGTCCCCATGGTCTACCCCAAAGCCACATAACCTTGCAGGGTTAAAGCAAGTAAGCACAGTATTAATATTTACATGAATTTCTAGTGACATATGTTGTCTTAAATGGCCCATCCATCAGACTTCTAAACCACAACAGATCTACTTTGAATTTAGGACATGCTTTTTACATTTAGAAACAGAAACTGGGACCATATTTGGGGGCAAAATTTTAAAACCTCATGAAAAGAAAATATAAACTTTCCAGTTCATCAAAGAGAGAAATTAAACACAGTATATTTACTTGTGGAGAGAGAAGGTTCTCTGACTGCAATCCCAAAGTGTTTTTGAAAATCGCAGGGTACCCAGAGCTTTATGGCAAATTCTTCCTAAATCAGAAAGATAATTATCTGGATAATTTCTGTCTATGCACTAAACAAAACACACAAACATATCTACACAGCCACAAAACTTTACCAAAGCTGAGTTAATAAGTGAGGATTTCTGAGTGGTGAAGTCTGGATAGTAGACTTCCAATAAGGAGTAGACTGTCAGTTAAGGAGTTAAAACTGAGTGACAATATCTTAGGGGCTGCAAGAGATGTGCATTTTTCTATCCACAGGATTTTGTGATAGGGGACTTGTCTCAGCAGACAACCAAAAAAAAAAAAAAACCCAATGAGAGACCAATTGTGTACTTACCTTCTCCACTAAAGAAAATAAAGTAATGCTTTAAGCACGTGTCCATTCCACATACAGCTTTTCACTGCATAGCTACACACACACACACACACACACACACACACACTTGGAAGAAGCAGGCAGTGTAGGCTAATAGATAAATAGAAACCACAAAGGATTATTAGAATGACTACCTCCATGGATTAAAAATTACAGGAGGCATTACATTATATTAGATTACAGCTGACGTTTTAAACACAGAATACTAGTATGAGAAATATGATTAAGATTGTGTTCCATATTTTCTTCAAAGAATTAAGTCAAGTTCCTGTTAATAATTAAATAATAAATAATGATGATCTTATCAATTATCTTGTACCAGCATTCTTTCTTTAACATTTCATTTTTTACAGTCCAGGCTGTATGTTAAGAAATGCCTATACTAATTCACGGAGAAGGCAATGGCTCCCCACTCCAGTACTCTTGCCTGGAAAATCCCATGGACGGAGGAGCCTGGTGGGCTGCAGTCCATGGGGTCGCTAAGAGTCAGACACGACTGAGCGACTTCACTTTCACTTTTCATTTTCATGCATTGGAGAAGGAAATGGCAACCCACTCCAGTGTTCTTGCCTGGAGAATCCCAGGGACGGCGGAGCCTGATGGGCTGCCCTCTATGGGGTCGCACAGAGTTGGACACGACTGAAGTGACTTAGCAGCAGCAGCATACGAATTCAGCACATCCTACAGTATTTGCCAGTCAATACAGTGGGCTTCCCCAGTGGCTCACCAGTTAAAAATTCACCTGCAATGCAGGAGCTGCAGGAGACAAGTTTCAATCCCTGGGTCGGGAAGATCCCTTGGAGAAGGGCAAGGCAACCCACTCCAGTATTCTTGCATGGAGAATCCCATGGACAGAGGAGCCTGGTGGGCTACAGTCTAAAGGGTCACACAGAATCAGACATGACTAAAGTGACTTAGTATGCACACACATAACAGTACAGGTCAAAATTTGAGGAAAGTTGCAAGCATTAATACTATAATAACATAGAAGCCATCAGACCACATTTCATAGTTTTATTGAGACTTTTTCAGTTTCCATTGTCTATGGTAGGTATAATTCTAATGACCATGATTATACCAAAGCTCTGCTGTTATTATCAACAGCAGATACAAAGTTGGCTGCCATGCTGTGGACACACACACACACACACACACACTCCAAGTTGTACACTCCTGCATGCAAACTTATAGGAAATGTACATTCCTTTTAAAACACAATTAGGCACTATTAGTCTGCAATCTGTTAAGCTACCATTGATATAGATGAACCTGAGAAAGCACAAAATGTCAAGTAACACTGTTTCCATACCAGTCATTCAGTGGGACTATTCATCACAAAGAAATCTAGTTCAATTACCTATATTAAAATCACAGATATTATAAAAATAAACATTTTTGCAAAAGCACTATCACATACTAGAGTTCAAATTCACAATTTTTGATATGTAATATATATTCCCCTTCATATTAATTTGTAATGATGTGTATAATACAAAGTACAACAGAATTAAAAAAAACTGTAACAGGATTCAGCAGCCAAATAATATATAGATATTATTGTAAAACTTGGAATTAAAGTTATCAAATGAACAGAGAAAACATTAAAATTACTAGCAATGTTGAACTTGCTGGTAGTGTGTTACTTAGAAACTTCATCTCAAAGAAATTAAGATTATGCTATTTCACCTTAAGAAGAAACACAACATAAAAACTGAAGCAGAATTGAGCAGAGTAATTGATTACATCAGCTGTCTCTTTCTCCCTCCATCTCCCTTAAGTATTTCCTTAAAGCTAATATTGTATCTATAATGCCCATCTCACCAGACTTCTAAAACATAAGTGATGTTGTTTGAATTTAGGACAGACCTTTTGCAATTAGAAATGGGAAGCTCTGACTGTATTTGGGGATACAATTCCAAACATATTGAAAAGACAATATAAATACTTCTATGATAGTATATAAAATGTAGACAATACAGATGTAGTTTGGCTAAGATATTCAGTATTTACTATTGATCCTAATGAAAGTTTGACACCAAACTCTGCCTATGTAGGAAGAACCCTAAATAAAAAGATAAACAAGCAAAAGCATTTCTAGAGATAATGAATCACTTGTATCACAAAACAGATTTTCATATTTTAGATAAAAAAATCTGAAAACTTAAAACATTTCAAGATATGATATTTGAAAAGCATCATAATATACAGTAACTCATTTTTATGCATCATACATTATGTAAAATACACCAACGTGACATATTAATATTATACATTGTAATAAATATAATTTACATCAGTATGTTGGAACTTTCAAGAAAGGTTTTCAATCTGTACAATGGAAGGACTGTGAGCTTCATCAATAAATACTATTATGGTAGCTACAATTTGACCAGCAAAGTTAAAGCTTTACTATATCTCTAACTAGTTACACACCTTTATTGCCATGAGTCCAGTTCCAGCTGCTGTAAGCACTGATATCTCTGATATCCACAGGCAGTATAGTGCACTGCCCTGAGGAGACAGAAAACTTACAGGTCACATCCATTTCACAACTGGTGAACTTTGTACGAGTTTTTTTAGGACTGGCATTCAGCAGTCCTGGAAAATACAGTAGCAGATTTCATGCACCTCTGGCTGCCTGTAGTTCTCTACTACATCCCCTAAGGCCCCAACAGATGGATATCATCCAGCCCTTTTAATCCACGGAGAGTGGTCTTGACAGGGTCAAGAAGTCCCACAGCTGGCCAATGGGCAATATCACCATTGTAACTCCAAACTCTACTCTCATGCTGTATCTTCCGGGTCTGTGTGTTAGCATTTCAATGCAAACACACACACGGATGTTCAATGAGTCAAAGTTGCCGGCTGATGAGTCATAAAACACTTTGGCATTCAGTTTTGTAGTGTGAGATTTAGTTAATTGTTACATTCTATAATTTTAGCTTTCCTTTTTATCAAAATGCTAGCAGATTTCTGCCTTTACTGGTAAAATACCCACTCTTTATCATAAGTCATGAATCAGACCTTCAGCCAATAGGTCACTGCTTTATCTTGACCCTTGGTATGTTTTCATCATTAGCAGATTCATCCCAGAGACCACTTCGTGCCTGGAAGGGGTTAGAGAGATCATTCTTGTCACTATTAGGCAGGCAACCGCATGTCATCATTGTCC
Organism: Aepyceros melampus; assembly: GCA_006408695.1. Lineage (NCBI taxonomy): Eukaryota > Metazoa > Chordata > Mammalia > Artiodactyla > Bovidae > Aepyceros > Aepyceros melampus. Next base: position 312,849 of record SJXQ01006068.1, read on the forward strand.
ACTACGTGATGTATGATGCTAAGGAAGAAACACTGTGGAAATAGCATGTCAAGAAGTAAAAGGGCATTTCTTGTCCCTGTTTACCTCCACACTGGAGCCACACTCTAAAAGAAAGTTCCCTGGAAGCTCAATCAATGTACCTAACATATACTATAAACCAGGCTGGGCATCTTCAGACCTAAAAGGAAGAACACTAAAGTAAATAAAATGGTGAAGGAATATTATAGAAATGTGTATCATTAGCCTTCGAGTTCAAGGATGGTATGGGCTTTGATATTTCCACTCTGGCCAATTTAGTGGTATTAATCATGTCTCACTGCACATGATATTTGACAGGGGTAACACATTCATGACATAGCTTAGTCTTTTTCTTTTGGGATTTCACAACAGACAACACTGCAGGATCCTAGTCAAATGCTGCTGCTGCTGCTGCTAAGTCGCTTCAGTCATGTCCGACTCTGTGCGACCCCATAGACGGCAGCCCACCAGGCTCCCCTGTCCCTGGGATTCTCCAGGCAAGAACACTGGAGTGGGTTGCCATTTCCTTCTCCACCTAGTCAAATGAGAATCTAGTTAACACTTCTCTTTCCTCAAAATGAAGTGTAGGTAGGACATCTGAGAGGTTTCCACTTGATTTGGTTTCTATAATCCTGTGTCTTAACCTGAACATGGGGAAAAGCCGCATTTTTTAGGATGGTTAAACACAGCTTTTCAGCTTTTATTCATTGGTCTTAGTAGTTGGAGAAAGCCTAAGAAACTGAAGGGCTCACAAATCTGCAATCCATCCAGACACTGCAAGAAGTGAAGCCCAGCTCTGACTTTCTTATCGCCAGGTCCCACAGGGCGTTAAGGTTCTTGCCTTGGACGCAGCCCCAAATTGCTCTACATATAAAGTGCTTTCAAACAAGTTTCCCCACCATCAGTTGCAGACTCTGATGCTGGTTTGTTGGCGTGTCTTCACCATGAGAAATTCTTTTGATATTGGATTTATTTATTTGGTGGTATAAATGGTCACCTCACTCATTATTCTACATATATCGAATCTGACCGTTTCAAGGGCTAGAAATGCAGCAATATTCAGTATTCACTGAAAATCATTATGAAAGTTACTGAAGTATTTTATAGATTTGTCATTACTGCCTGACAGAGGTAAAATATAAAACACTGTCCATTAGTATTTGCTTAAATTATGATTAGTCTGATTAGTAGTTTCTACACCTCACTTTGTACTGCTGTGGTACTTCAAGTATTTAAATTTAATTCTTCATATTTCCCTTTCCCATATGTTTGGAGTTTTCCCTTCAAAAAATGAGGATGTAAGACCCAGCAAAGCATTATAGCACCTCATTCTACCAACACAACACATGCAAATTCTGCCTTCTTGTTACACTGCGTTCCATGTTTTCCAGCATTTGGAAGAAGTCAAAAGAGAGAGAGAGAGCTTTTACACCATAATTAATTTAAACTAAAACCCTTATTCTAAAAATGTCATCTCCCTCGTTTTGGTCCCTCATATATTTGAGAATATGCTTGCAGGCTATGCATTATGGATGACTGTCAACCACTCTCCCTCCTGCCAACATCCTTCAACTTGCTAATAGCTATTCAACTTTGATCTGTAATTTATCTATGATTTTTAACATTGTTTTTACAGATGGAAGTGAGCATTTGTACTGGAACACAACATATCCTTGGGCACTGCACAGCAGTGGTGCAAGTAAAAGCTCTTTGTCACAGGAAGTCTAACAGAGTTTGTGGTGTTTACAAGGAAAGTACATGCACTTAGATTATTTTGAAGGCATTTTACCTGTAAGATAATATACAGATGATCCCATCCACAAACATTTAGCACCCAACACAGAGTAAGCAGTTTTCTAGAAACAACTGTGAGATAATCACTTTGGAGACTTGTAAATTCATTGACTTGATTTTTCTATTCAATTCTCCAGAGAAATGCAGCCAGCTACCACCTATGCTTATAGGATCAAAAAAAGACACCCAGCGGCAATCTGTTCATCTGCTTCTGAATGAAATGACTTTAGCGTTTTGGTGTATGACTCTAATCTAAGAATGTGAAGTTTCCATTTGTTCCTACCTCAGATTATTAAAGACAATAAAGGCTAGACAAACCACAAACTCAGGTTTCAGGTGGTCAGTTTTCTTGGAGAAAATGTTAATATCCAAATAGCTTCAGTACTCATGTACACAGAGAATAGTTTGCAAATTTTAAAGGTAGAAGAGAAAGTAAATATTTAAGTAGGACAGTATAATTTTATGTTACACACTTCTGGTTAGAAAGAAGAAGCCCTTGAGCGAAGGAAGTTAGACCAGAAGTCTAACTTCTGGTTAGAAAGCAAATCCGAACAAGCTAAGTGTGGGCGTAGCATTTCCACTTCTATTTTATTTGTTAATTCATTGCTTTCTCGGTTTGAATTTTCTCTAAACTTACTAGAAACTGAAAGGGGAAAAAAAGCGCTTGGCTCTATGAAGCATCCTACCATGTTACAAAGTGGGTGTTTGGGGATTCCTGCATCTTCACAAGCTTGTGTCTCCATTCTGCTTGAACTCTGATAAAATATTGAGTGTCATGTCTTCACTCTTGGACTGCAAGTTTGCCTCACTTCTTCTGGAAGCTTTCCTGGTGGCTCGGGAGAGTCTCCTTCTGAAAGTATCTCCTGCCAAGAAATAGAGAATGGGGTCCACACACTGTTGAGACTTGCTAGACCTCTTGTCACCTGGTAAGTGGCATACACCCTATCATTGAAAGCACACATTTCTGGGGTCTGAAAATCCAGCCGGGCCCTCAAATTCATTGTTTTCATCACGTGGAAAGGGATGTAAGACACAGCAAAAACAGTCAGTACAATAATCACCAGGTAAATGGATTTCCTCCTCAGAGGCGAATTGTCCAGGTCTTTGTAAATCAGAGCTCTCACAATTAATCCGTAACAGCCCAAAATCAGCACCAAGGGGACACAGAACATGGCCACGGTCGTGCACATACTATAGATGAAATAACTTCGCAGGTACTCGTCTGAGGTGGTGTCATAGCAGGTGATGGTTTTGTTTTTCCGGATCCCGGTGCCAGAGTAGAAGAGAATGGGGGAGATGCCCACCACCACGATGAGCCACACCAGCACGCTAATATAGACCGCGTTCTTCTTCTTGAGCCTACCCAGGGACTTGAGCGGGTACACCACGCCGCTGTACCGGTGCGCGCTAATGCAGGTCAGGAATAAGATGCTGCCATAGAGGTTCACGTGGAAGATGAACCTCTGCAGCTTGCACATGGCATCCCCGAAGATCCAGTCGGTCTTATTGAAGTAGTAGAAGATGAGCGCCGGCAGAGTCAGCACGTACAAGAAGTCGGCCAGAGCCAAGTTGAACATGTACACGGAGATGCCGCTCCACGGCTTCATGTGGAAGACGAACATCCAGATGGCCACGCTGTTGCCCAGGAAGCCGATAATGAACACCAAGATGTAGACAGCTGGCAGGTAGTAGAACTGGAACCCTGTCTTGGTCAGCGCGCATTTGAAAGGGCTGACGACGGCGGCGGTGGAAGTCACTGTGCTGTTTCCCCAGGGCGAACCAGGGTCGGCCAGGAAGGCAGTGTCCGTCCCATTGGGGACCGCCGGCCACAGCACCTCGGTCATTCTCTCCTCCCCGACTTAGGCGGCGGCTCCAAGGGACAAGCGGCGGCAGGAGGGCGGCGGCGGCGGCGAGGGCGCAGCGAGCATCGGAAAGGCAGGCGAGCAGACGGGAGCGGGAGCCGGGGATCCCTGCGGGAGGGGGCGCGCGGGGGCTCGCCCACGCCAGCTCCGGCCCCGCGTTCGCCGCGGGCCATGAAATCCGTCCCGAGCGCCGACCGAACCCGGCTGGCCGGTGGACCAGCAACTTCCCCGTCCAGCAGGCAAAGCCGAGGTTACACAACAGGGCGCTCAGGACACCGCAGCCGACAACTTTCCGACTGCGCTTTCCCGAGGGATCGAGGGTTCGCGCCGGAGAGCGCGCCGGGGGGCTCAGTGAGGTTGAGCCAAATTCGCTGCGCTGCGCTCCGGCGTGGGGAGGGCGCGCCCCAGCCTCCTTCCCCCGAAGATCAACTTCGTTTGGGCATCTTCCTTCTCCCTACCTTGCAAGCCAGCAGCTCGGGTCTAGGGCCCGCGCCCCGCTGCCCTCAGCTTCTGGGGGCCATCGGAGCGCGCGTGGCCGCAGACTCGTGCGCTTCTGGATCGCGTCCGGCTCGCAGTCTGGGTGATCTCGCAGGCTTTTCTAGAGACCTGCTCAGTCTGGAGTGCAGGCGGCCGGAGGGCGAGCCAGGCTCCCCGCGAAGGTGGGCGGAGTTTGGGCGCCGGGCGAGTCCGCGCGCCGCTGGGAGGAGAGGGGCGTGCCTCCGTGAAGCCCGCCTGCCCGCAGCGGCTGCTTGCCCGCGCTCTCCAGGGTGTTCGCTCCGGGCGGGAGACGCCTTCAGGGAGAACTGGTCTTCGCTGTGGGCCAGCGCGCTCAGCTTCTGTCCCGGAGCCACTGTCGGAGTCGGCGGAGGACGCGGGGCGCACTCGGTCAGGGTCAGGGCTAGGGCTGGCTGCCGAGTAGCGATTGGCCCGCCAGCGTTCCTTGGCTCTTCCGCCGGCTATCTTCGGCAAAGTGAAGTTGCTGACACACAGGAAACCCCTCTGACCGCTCAGAGCCTTCTGCCTAACACTCTGGAGCCGACCGAAGAAGACTGAAATCTCTAGGGCCCTCAAGAACCCACCAGGTGTTTGCATGTTTCAGGCAGCCTGCAGTCCCCAGCTGGGAACGCCCTGGCGTTGCAGCGCTCCGCGCTTTAATGAGACCGGATTCCTGGCGCTTGCAGAAACCTGCTACTCCCAGAAAGATTTCAAAGGCGGGAGGGAGGGTGTGGAGGGAGATGGGGAGCATCTCTTTCTGTCCTCCAAGCCTGCCTTTCCCCTTTTATTTTCGTATTGTTTTTCTTAATTAACGAAATGCTAATGAATCGACGTCCTTGTTAACATCAGCTTGAACATTTCTAAAAGGGCTTTGTAAAAATATTATTAGTTGAACCTTGACGTTGCTTCTGCACAGTTTAACTTGTTACCTACCACCTACCTACCGACTACGCAGGGTCCCCAAATCTTCCTGTTCAGTACGTTTAATTAAAGAACAAAGGCTGCAATAAAGAATAATTAAAAACATATTGTTCGGGAAATAACGACTATTAAATACAACTTTACATAGATACATGTGAAGACAAATGGGCTTCCCTGGTGGCTCAGGTGGTAAAGAATCTGCCTGCAATGCGGAACACCATGGTTTGATCCCTGGGTCAGAAGATCACCTGGATAAGTGAATGGCAACCCACTCCAGTATTCTTGCAGGTAGAATTACATAGACAGAGGAGCCTGATGGGCTGCATACAATCCATGGGGTCGCAAAAAGTCAGACAAGACTGAGTGACTAACACACACACACACATGCACGCAAGAAGACAATTTTAACTCTAAAGTGATTAAGGTGTGGTTGGGGGTTTTATTACCAGTCCTGTTTCTTTAGGTTAAAGCGATTAGTCATAAGCATTTCTGGTAAGTACTCTAAAATACTAGTTGCTGCTGCTGCTAAGTCGCTTCAGTCGTGTCAGGCTCTGTGAGACCCCATAGAGGGCAACCCACCAGGCTCGGCCGTCCCTGGGATTCTCCAGGCAAGAACACTGGAGTGGGTTGCTATTTCCTTCTCCAATGCATGAAAGTGAAAAGGGAAAGTGAAGTCACTCAGCGTGTGGCTTCCTTAAATACATTTAGTCAAAAACTGGTTTTCCTGGCTTCAATGTAACAAATTTTAAAGCAGTGTACTTCAGAATTGTAACTAAATAAGTGTGATTGGAAAATAAATAAATTACTAATTATTAAGGGACTTATGGGCCTCCCTTGGTGCCTCGGTAAAGAATCTGCCTGCAGTACGGGAGACCTGGGTTCGATCCCTGGGTTGTGAAGATCCCCTGGAGGAAGGCATGGCAACCCACTCCAGTATTTTTGCCTGAAGAATCCCAATGGACAGAGGAGTCTGGTGGGCTACAGTCCATATGGTTGCAGAGTCAGACATGAATGAGCAACTAAGCTCAGGACAGCACAGCAGAAGGACATATTTGGGCTTCCCACGTGGCTCTAGTGGTAAAGAACCTGCCCACCAATGCAGGAGACGTGAGATCTGGGTTTGATCCCTGAGTGGAGAAGATCCTCTAGAGGAGGGCATGGTAACCCACTCCAGTATTCTTGCCTAGAGAATCCCATGGACAAAGGAGCCTGGCCGGCTACAGTCCATAGGGTCATATGGAGTCAGCCACGACTGAAGTGACTCAGCACGCACGCATGCAAGGGACATATCTAAATGGGCCCACATAGGGATGGAACCTAGCAATCTTTGACAGTTTGCTAATTAACAATATGCTTTATCAGAAATAGTCACAAAGGCTTTTCTCTTTGAAGAAAAAATCATCCAAAAAGAAAATATCTGTAAAATACATACCATAAAGATTTCTTTCTGATCCCAAATGTTGCAGGATACTGTACTCCTAAAAAAATACTCCTGGCTTTGGTATCACAAAGGAAAATTCCCAACAAGGACCAGACAGTCCTTTTGAAGGACACATGTAGAAAAGATCATAAACAAACACATGGTATTGTAAGCAACTCATTGTTTTGAGTTGTGGTCAATAAACAGCATGAGAACAAATGATACAACTAAAGTCAGTAACCCAAGGGCACGGATGATATTTTGAAAACAAGTCTGAATTGAAAGAATGCTATAGGCCTCAGTTTTCTCATCTATGAAATAAGAGAGTTGATTTTTTTTTCCATTCATATATGATTCTAGAATTCTGAGCCTTAATATGAAACACTTTTGTATTGTTTTATTAGGATGATACTAACCGGGATGGGTTTTCTATTCAGAGAGAGGGAAGCAGAGGAAAGCATTAACAGTTCCACTGGTATTCAATAGATCCTAACTCCTGGCTCTTGAGCATTTTTCATTTGCAACAAAAGCAATATGTAGCCCCATTCAGAAGTCTGTTGCAATGCATTAACTCATAATGTGAATGTTTAGAAATGTACACTTAAGTCTAAGTAACATTATGTACTCTAAGAAAACTTGACACTTGATTAGGAATTTGGAGAAGATAGTTGTCCTAAGTGCACCACAGGCTTTTTACAATAATGTAAAAAGGTTAATTTTGTAAACACTGCTTTTGCATTCCACCTGTTTCACTACAGATTTATGATACATTTAAGTTATATTTTAAACCAAAGTTGTGTCTTTGGGGAATAATTTATATGTATTCAGCTATTATTTGTTGACTATGATAACTTTCTATTTGTAATACATTGGACTAGATTTAATAAATAAAAAATAAAATACCATCTAAAACTCAATAACATGTCAGCATTTACTGATGCTTAAATATCAATTATAAATGCCTTAAAAGTATGAAAAAATATTTCATATCTTTAGGTGATTATGTCAAATATTTTGTATTAATTGTTTATTTGATTAATAATGCAGGTGCCTGACTTTAGAGATTAACAATTTAGTTGGAAAAGCAAAGAACGTACTGAGCTGACCATAATAACATATAACAATAGCAATAATAAATAACTCTTTCCTGTATCCTCAGCACTATGCACACTGCTGAGTCCTTTAATCCTTAACCTTAGTTGCTCAGTCATGTCTGACTCTATGCAACCCCATGGACTGTAGCCTGCCAGGCGCCTCTGTCCATGGGATGCTCCAGGCAAGAATACTAAAGTGATTGCCATTCCTTTCCAGGGGATCTTCTTGACCCAGGGATTGAACCCAGGTCTCCTGCATTGCAGGTGGACTCTTTACCACCTGAGCCACCATCAATATAATCCTTAACATATCCTATGATAAATGATAATCGTATCCTTATTTATGAGTTGTGAAATGAAGACACAGAGAGGTTAAGTAACTCATTCATAGTCACACAGTAGAAACTGAGATTTAAACTTAAGCCATCTTTCCCTAAAGCTCATACATATAACCACTATTCTATGATAAAATACACATTCATACAGGGCAATGATAGGAAAATTAACTGTAGTGGCCACTACTAAAAAAGATTGAGTACAGAAATGTTTTTCCCAGAAGTCTTCTATCAAAGAGAGAACATTTTTAGCCAGATTGAAGTCTGGTACTTGAAGATACTGATAGTCAAAAGAGTATTTCAGAAGCTTCCCAAATGTTCTGCTCTACTCAGGCTTTTTAAAAATAGCCAACAATTTAGATATAATTTGCAAAGGACAGACAATTTTAGGGAAGTCAGATCTGTTCAGTTTCAGACTCATAAACAAAAAGGCTACCTTTCTTGCCTTTACAAAAATTCTAGTAACTATCTTCAGGAAGGCTCTTCTTTCTCTCTCTCTCTCTCTTTTTGAATTTGGTTGCATGACATAGCATGTAGGATCTTAAATCCCCAACTAGGAATTGAATCCAGGCCAGTGAAAGTGCAGAGTTCTAATCACTAGACAACCAAGGAATTATCTCTCTTTTTAAAAAAGTCACAAAAAGGTCAACAATTTTATTGAGGATGGAAAGATTACTTAAAAAATTTGAATCAAGAGCTACAAGAGAACTTCTGAGAAACATAAAATGTAAAAGATGGCAGTGTGAGAGAAGGGACAGCCAATGTGTGGGCCAACTCTTAGGATTTTGCAGGTGAGAGAAAATGAGACCAGGATTTGGGAGATAAGGGGATCCTTTGAGAAAACCTTCCAAGTATAGTAACTAAGATGTGATAACTTCTGAGATACATGTTAAGAAAGTAGGTGACTCTTTTTTTCCCTAAAAAGAATATAGGAGAAAGAAAGCAACAAGATGCCCAAGGAATGCACAGCTGATGTCTTCCAGTGAGGTAGAGAAGGTGAGAGGGCTAAGATGGAGCAGAAGTGGAAAAATCACACAGAGAAAGGGTAAAAGGTGGTCCCGGTGCTGCAAGGCCCAGCTGCTCCAAAAATGATGCACTTGTCATGGATCCAATCAGTAGGCTTCTGAAATTGATTTCGTTGAGAATCACATCAAGGGTACAGGACAAAGAACTGGAGACAGCCTGGTGGCGGAAGGCAGAGGGAGGAAGGAGAGGGAAGTGCAGGAGGGGAAACACCAGGTGTATGGGGGAGAAAAGAAAGCAAGTTGCTTGCACAGAACTTGGAATGGACCTTTGGAAATCTCAAGGAGCATTGCTTTCCAATTATTTAGGGGTGGCTATGGGGGGAGGGGTCTGGGAGATAGTGACATGCACGACACATAGCCTGGCCTACGGGCCCCTAGAGTAATGTGCCTACTGAGTATCTGCCCCTTGGGAGATGATAACAAGCTAGGTCTTCCTTTCTTTCTTTTTAAGACTTTTTTTTTTAATTGAAGTGTAGTTGATTTATAATAATTGATTTACCATGTTGTTGTATTGGTTTCAGGTATACAGAAAAATGATTCAGTTATACATACATGTGTATATGTATATATATGAAGATATAACTGAATCATATATATGTACTCTAGGTTTCCCACCTGTGCCCTATCTTATAAGGACCAGTAAAATCCCAGGCTGCCTAAATCTTTTCATTCTTTGCAAAATTTCTTGCTCCCAGAAGATTACTCAAGGAAACTGCTTCTTTACAGTCCCCCTTTTTAGTATTTACTTTCCTCACTCCAATGTACATGAAGCCCTAGTCCCTAGTCTTGGGCACTTTATAATATTTTTAAAGATTTTTTATTAAATCCAGAATAAAAGATGCCAGTCCTGGCTTGTCATCTTTCTCTAATCTGCTATCTGATAAATATTCTGCTCTTTTGTATATGTGTATTTGTCTCTCAGTTGAGTCCAACTCTTTGTGACTCCATGGACCGTAGCCCACCAGGTTCCATGGGATTCTTCAGGCAAGAATACTGGAGTGGATTGCCATTCTTTTCTCCACTCTTTGTATGTAACCTCTCTGGTTTCACAAAGGCATGTCTCACAAGATTTACTGATAACAGATCGGAAATGTTATATTACTGTGCCAGTTTTGCTACAATTTCTTTATACCCTTAACTGTTTCCGGACACAGGGAAATAAATGTTTGTAAAGCCTGTTGGTGCAGAAATATCTTTAGAGCCAGTTGCCCATATCTAAGATTTTATACCATAATCATGGACCCATGGAGGGTTTCCATTGTAGCATAAAGGATAAGAATATGACATTATTTGAGCATTACTTGTCATCATCATTATATCTACCATAACTAAATTGCTGACTTCTGGTATATCCATGTTTTGAATACATAAGCTAAATCCCACATAGGTAAGTGAAAACCATGCGTGAAAATTAAGAAATACTTCTTTTCCTCATGTTAAGTCACCTGTTCTATCCGTTCATTCCTGGGATGTTGATCTCAATCATGTACTGAGTGTTCCACATTTTTCTTTTTCTTTTCTATTCTTAAAAAATTTTTTTACTGAAGTATAGTTGATCTACAATGTTGTGGTTAATTTCTACTATACTGCAAAGTGATTCATACACACACACACACACACACACACACACACACACAAACTTAGCTTCTCAGTCATGTTCGACTCTTTGCGACCCCATGAACTGCAGCACACCAGGTTTCCATGTCCATGGGGATTCTCCAGGCAAGAATACTGGACTGGGTTGCCATCCTCCAGGGGATCTTCCCAACCCAGGGATCATACTCAGCTCTCCTGCATTGCAAGCAGGTCTTTACTGTCTGAGCCACCAGGGAAGCCCATGTGTGTGTGTGTGTGTGTGTGTGTGTGTGTACTTTAGATGTTATTTTCCATGTGGTTTATCATAGGATACTGAATATAGTCTATGTGCTATACAGTGCTATACACATTTTTTAAGATTAAACTTAATGGCCGTTGTCATTCACATTTTATACTTTGGAATTTGGCTTGCTGAAAAGTTGGTAAGTTTTCTCCAGTGGCACTCAAATTGTGAGCCAGTTTTAAGCAGATAAGCGTTGTGTCCATTTTTATAATCTTTTAATTTAGATTCTGGAGAAAGGCTGGCAGGATGGGTTCACTCAGGAGAATCTCCTTACAACAAGCCAAAGTATGGTTACTCTGCTAGAAAGATACCTGGGCGGCCAAAGAAAGCACTTAATATGTCAACATACAAGATGAAATAGACCTAGGCTTTGTCTATAAAAACAAAGTTGTTGTTTAGTCATTAAGTTAGTCCGACCCTTTGTGACCCAATGGACTGTAGACAACCAGATTCCTCTGTCCATGGAATTTCTCAGATAAGAATACTGGAGTGGGTTGCCATTTCCTTCTCCAGGGGTCCTGACCCATGGGTCAAACCCACATCTCCCTCATTGGCAGATGAGTTCTCTACCACTCAGCTACCAGGGAAGCCCATAAAAACAATAAAATGAAATAAAATAAAATTCAATATTGAATTTATTATAGTTGACAGAGAACCCATATAGTGTAGGTAATGCTTCAGGTAGAAAACTAATCAGTTATTCCTTGAGAAATTCTTATGTTTTCAATGATGGGGTTTAGCAGAATCTCAAGTTAGTTCAGATTTTCATCTTTCAACTTCAATTCTAGACACCTGATACTGCAGCTAAATATTTACCTTAGAGACTACCATAGTATAATAACCACTTAAGTAAAATACTATCTTAGCTCACCAGCAACATCTACTTTGAGTCTCTTAGTACAGTTTCTCCAACTTGACTGTATATATAGATCATTTGGGGGATCTTGCCAAAATGTAGTTGTAGGTATGGGATGGAGCCCCCCATTTTTTTTAACAAGTTCCCTTTGATGTCCAAGCTCCTCATCCAACCAGTACACTCTGAGTAGCAAGATTTTACATGACCTGCCTGGACATTACTTTTCTATGCCAATTTAAAAATGCTATAGCTGCTTCTACCTAGTGACTAAAATACATTAAAGGCTTAGAAATCTTGAACTCTGGTATGCATGTACCATTCAGAATGCCTTTTATGGCATTTTTGGAATGCCATGTACCTCACAGTACATGGTTTAAGAGAAGAAGACAGAACTGGGTTCAAAGATCAATTAAGGCTACTTAACAGCTGTGCAACTAGACACATTGCCAAACCTGTGCCGTTTCCATGTTCTTATCAAATGACTCCTATGTCACAAGATAGGTGTGAGAATATGATTGTGTATACGGAGAGTTTAGGACTATGCCTGATACCTAGTAAGTGCATTATAAATGGTAGCTATTGTTATTATCATTAGTATATATAATGCTATCATTTTTACCTTAATGGATATAACTTGCTAAGTGGACATTTGGATGTAAGAAGACTCATTTGGACTAATAAAGCAACTTTGTTACCGAAAGGTATGGGGTCTGGCTACTAGCCACTCAAAAGGGAATAAACAGGCCAGATTGGTGGAAAGGAAAGTTTGCTTTATTTCAAATGTGACAACTGAGGGGGAGGGCTGAAGTCTGTCCAAAGGCGGATTCCACCCTCTGACAAGCAGGAAGCCAGAGCTTTCATAGCCTGAGGCAGGGGGCTCCATGCAGAAACATCCCAGTCAGCTCTGATGGTCATTTTCAAATTGGTCATCAGTGGTTTTGTCATCTTGTTTGTTTTCTGTGCAGTCTTCAGTTCCAGGGTCAGTTCGTTTCCATTTTTTTGAGGCCAGTTCTCAGAATTGTGGCAGCTTGTGTCACAGCTCCATTCTGGTGATCATGTAATTAACTTCACCTGGTGAGGGTTTCAGTATTTATAAGACAACCCACAGGATATGGCTCAGAATATTCTCTATAGCCCTTCAGGAGGAACTAAGGTCCTTGACTACACTTAATGAGTATATTATTATCATTTGGTCTCCTTTCACTGTTTTTTTTTTTTTTTTTTTTT
>SJXQ01006068.1:325906-348802 GCA_006408695.1 Aepyceros melampus
TTGTTTTTTTTTTTTTTTTTTTTTGCTTGTTTGTTTGTTTCTGCATGTTCTCATTTCTCTGATTAAACTTATTCTTTGGCTCAACTTTTCCTCAATCAAAAAGCAGGCAAAGGACCTGGGGGAAGGACCATAGGGTCCTACTAGGTTTCAACTTTATGAAAAGGGCACAGGAGTTTGGACTTTTCAGGAAAGAAGGTACAGGAGCTTGAAAATCATGTATTTTGTCTCTTCTCTCTACTTCTTTAAAGATATGGAGTCTCTGTTCTCTGTCTCTTTCTAGTCAACCATTTGTTTTTCTTTCCCTCCCTCCTTTTTTTCCCCCCTTTCTTCTTCCTCTTCTCTTTTTCCCTCTTTCTGAAAATCAGTTCTCTCTTCCTACATGGATATGATTCAACATGGCAACGCAAAGCCTACCACTACTTCCAATAATAAATCCCTGAGGAAAGATTCTGGACTGGTACGGTCAAGCTCACTTTGGCCTGGAGGTGAAGAGAATGAGCCAAACCATCAGAGCCTTCCTCCAATTCTGTGACATACTCAAAGAAAAAGACAAGGGTAGCTAACATCTCTTAGGAAGAAATGTGGGAGCAGGGAGTGGAATTGCTATCACCTCTGGTTTAGAATGCAATAAGACCATGGATGTGATTGGTGGATAGAAAAGGGAGAAGAGGAAAACAAGGGTTTCTGGAATGTGATTGTGAGGGACAAATTTCTAAGTTTCCAGGAGGTTAAAAGATTGTGCTTGGGGCCATTAGAAGCCTGGTGGAGAAACCATGCTCCAAGATTCCTGAGATCTGGCCTTGCGCATTTACTGGGCAGTGAAGTGGGTGAGAGTTAGCTAGCAATGAGAGCACCAAAGTGGAGATCTATAGAGCATATGGAAAAACTGAGCAGATGAATGAACTAAGAAGACAGAAGGCAGAAAAATCCTGTTGCCTTATCTCTTTTGTCTTTGCTAAGGATGTATAGAAGACAGGATGAAAAAAATAAAAATAAAAGGAAAATAGAATCTTTGCATTCCGTTAGGAAAATGGAAGTCTTCTTTTGATCAAAGATAAGTTATGAAGTTCTGCTTCCATTTTGGAAACCACCCCAAGGTATGGTAATTTCTTCAAGAGCTCTAATTATTAATTCAGTTGGGAGGAACCCAAGGGACCTATTTATGGTAATTTGAATCTCTGGAAATAAGGAGTTTGGTACAAGCCTCAGAGCAGCAGAGAAACTGAATTTGATTTAGAGAGTGAGTGCCTCAGAAGAAAGTAGAAAGCAAGTCTGGAAAAACTTTGTGGTGACTGCATGAACCCATCATGGCCAAGAGCTCTGTTCATTCTCCTCGGGTATGAAATTCTTGCTGTTGGATATCTTAAAATTTATTTTAGCAAGAGATCATGAGAGATTAGATTAGATTTCATCTCCAATGAAAGTGGCAGGCTGGTAAGGGTTGGATTTGAAAGTGTGTGTGTAAAGGACCGCTGTGGCAACCTGAGCTGGACAAACAATCCATTACTTTTCATTTAGAGACAGACAAAGACTACTACTAGCATGGGGATCCTCAGGGATCTGCCAAAGATAGAATTTACAAAGTTATGAAATTACTGTCCAGTAAGCACTCTTGCCTGGAAAATCCCATGGACAGAGGAGCCTGGTAGCCTGCAATCCATGGGGTCACTAGGAATCAGACACGACTGAGCGACTCCACTTTCACTTTTCACTTTCATGCATTGGAGAAGGAAATGGCAACCCACTTCAGTGTTCTTGCCTGGAGAATCCCAGGGATGGGGGAGCCTGGTGGGCTGCTGTCTATGGGGTCGCACAGGGTTGGACACGACTGAAATGACTTAGCAGCAGCAGCAGCAGCAAGTAAGGACAAATGGTTTGACATTGGAGGATAAGTTTGATGTCCTTAATTACAAAAAAAAGGGAAGGGAGGAAAGAAGTTTCTTGGAAAGAAGGTCAATTTTATAATATTCACCCCAAAGCATGCTGTATTGTATAATATATTTTATATGCTATATTATAAATAACAAAAGGGAAAATGAAAGACTAAGCTGGGAACACCTGCTCAGAATAAATGCAAAGAAAAGATATAGGGCTCTAAGAGAAGGAAAGGACACGGAACAAGCATTTCAACAGAAAAAAAAGGGGGAAAAAGGAGTTGCTATTCTGGCCATGGAGAGAAAAAGGCAAAGGGGAAAAGATATAGCAGGTATGATGAGCAAGATCTAGGTCCCTTACCTCTGAAAAGAACATTTTGGTTAGAAGTTCTTAAACGTAATATATGAGGAGGAGAAGGGGACTCACTGTATTTTTCTCATGGATGGAAAGACTTAAGAAAATGAATAGAACATCCGCCAGTGTAAACATACAATATTAAATATATTAAGTATAAAAAGATTATATGAGGAAATTGGAATATGAGGAATATGGTATATAGTGCTGTATAAGGAAATGTAAGAAGAAATAAAGTATAAATTGGCAGGCAATGAGAAAAGGCAGAAAAGGAAGGAGAAGAAGAAAGAAATGATAAAAGAAAAGTTGGCCATCAAAGAAACTTTTAAGAACTGATAAACTAAACTTCCTACTCCTGGAGAAGGAAATGGCAACCCACTCTAGTATTCTTGCCTGGAAAATCCCATGGATGGAGAAGCCTGGTGGGCTCTAGTCCATGGGGTCACAAAGAGTTGGACACAACTGAGCGACTTGACTTGACTTACTTACTAAACTTCCTACAACTCTGGATAAAGCAGAACTGAAAGTTAACAATATGGAATAAGAGAAATGTCAGGGCTCATGAAGACTGATTTATACAGCACTCTGAAATGAGAAGCATATATATGTGTCTGAACATGTAAACACGTGTGTGTGCGTGTGTGTGTGTGTGTATGTGTGTGTTAGGGAAAGGAGCAGGATCAAAGATGAAGGAAGGAGTACTTTTGGCTCTTCAGCAAGGAAAGTTCAAGAAGGATCATTGATTATCTTGTGGGTAATCTAAAATGTAATCAGAAAAAAAAATGGGGCTAATGTCATGGTGACAGCAGTTAAGAAAGGAAGAATTTAATTATTACATACTTCAACATTCCAGAAGGGAATGACCTGATGGCACTTTCAGAGAGGAAACTCTTTCTAGGTTAAAGGCTTCAGCTGAATTCCTTTTGTAGACTGCTGACTGACTTGTCTCCTACATTGTTGGCTTATGGGAGCCTATTAGAATGACAAGAATGATGAAATAAAGAGACTCCTCAATCATTTTTTAAGTGTATTTAATTTCTAATAAAAATTATATAGCTATTTACCCAAGAACAGGATGGTTGCAGGAAGAAAAATTACTGCAGATGTCACACACCACATATATACATACAAAGAAAAAATAAATGAAAAATTCTATACCCTGGAACAACCAATATTAACATCTACTCATCCAGAGATTTTTCCTTTGAAATATAATTGAGTGAACATATATTTGTATGTATATTTTAAATTAGAGTATTATATGGTTGTATCCTGCCTTCTTACGGGAGACATAAGAGACATGGATTCAATCCCTGTGTTGGGAAGATCCCCTGCAGGCAGACATGGCAACCCAGTCCAGTATTCTTGCCTGGAAAATGGTGGGCTGCGGTCCATAGGGTCACAAGGAGTCAGACACAACCAAAGTGACTTAGCAGGCATATCTTACCATTCCTTTCCATTTTCTTAATGGTGACAGGACACCAGTAGTAGCTGAAAGGATAAAGGAAAGAAAACTAGATAAATAGTTTCCTGGAATTATTAAATAAGAAAGACTGACACAATAACAGAGAATACATAAAATTACAAAGGTTCACTATAAAAGGACAAAGGGAACTAGGTTTCCTTAAGATACCATGGTGCATAGTTAAGATTAGATTAAGACTTTGAATCAGGTAAACCATACTTTTCTTTCTGATAACAAAGGAAAAGCTTCTTACTTCTTAAGTTACTGCAAAAACTATGTCTTATCATTCCCTGGTAAGAAGTTTTCAGATGGAAAAGAATCAATATGGTAGATGACATGGATATGTCATATTTTCATGTGCTAAATAAAATGAAAAAAAAAAAAAACCACAAAACAAAAGAATTAGCATTTAAAGTGCAAAAGTGAAATGGATTTAAAGTGCAAAAGTGAAATGGATTGTCTGAATTCATTAAAAGGACAAAGATGAAATGTTTAAGACAATGAAAAACATATGGAAGAGATATTTAAAAATACATTAGTAACCTATTCAGTATGTTGCAGTAAGAGCCGTTAAACCAAAAAGAAAAGCCAAAAAGTTGTATTTATATAGAAAATATAAGGAAGATTCAAAGATAAATTAGAAATTGGCAACAAGAAAGTGAACAGGATGAGACATAAAAAAGTTGTTTTTGAAAATAGGATAATTCAGGATGTAGTGGTTATTCACAGCAATCACCAAGATAGTTATAAAAATAATAGCTGATAGTTAATGGGCACTTACTGTGGTAAGTCTAAGGACTTTATTTTTTTTTCTAACTTAATCTTTGGGAATAATAAAAAGATAGCTCTCTCCCAAAGAGTCAGGATTTTATAGAAATGGAAAAGAGACAAACACAGAAAAGACAAGGGAAAATAAAGACACTGAGACATAGGATAAGACCCTAAACTTAAAAAGGAACATCAGTTCAGTTCAGTTCAGTCACTCAGTCATGTCCGACGCTTTGCAACCGCAAGAATCACAGCATGCCAGGCCTCCCTGTCCATCACCATCTCCCGGAGTTCACTTAGACTCACATCCATCGAGTTTGTGATGCCATCCAGCCATCTCATCCTCTATTGTCCCCTTTTCCTCCTGCCCCCTTAAATACAAGGAAACGTCAAACCAAATCAGTATCTACAAAATAGAAGCTGCTGAATTTCATGATGAATGTATAAAAAAATTTATATTAAGAAGCTACAGGAAATAAAACTAGGCCAATGCAGAGCTACCACACAGAACATTTTGTAAAACTCTCAATTAAAACCAATATAGGAAAACATGGCAGTTCTCCAAAAGAAGCATGTAAGAATAAAGTACCTCCTAATAAGGGAACACACTATAGGAAAAGATTTGGGAACCAGATGGCTGAGGTTATAACTGAAGTAAGATCAAGGAGCTGGGAGAAGTGGGCAAGATGGAGGCTTAGATACAAATTCATTGGGTATTTTTAGAAGGAAAAGAAAGAATCCAAAAGGCCTAATCATGGGGATAAAGTCCTTCTGGGAGAGCAGGAATGCAAGAGTCTGTAAATGAGTGAAGGAGACAGGAAGACGTGCCAAATGGGAAAACCACATCATAGGAAAGATGGGTAAACCACATCATAGAAAAGAGGGGGAAGAAAGAGTTGAAGGGAAGAGAAAATATAGGACATTGATTTTCAAAGCCATGCAAATTGTTGGTTGGGAAGAGTAATAAATGCATATATAAGTAGTATTTTTAAATGTTATCTGTAATAATGAATGTATAAAAATAAAATATTACATATAGAAAATCAACATCAGAACTCAATACTATTTCATTTGCTAAATTCTGAAATATGAGAAAGTGGGATCCATTAGGCTCTAAGTATTGAAGATGCAAGGGTAATTCCAATGGCTTCCTTGTAATGGTATCAAACTAAGACTAGGACATTTGCAAATTGGTTCTCTCTAGCTATTCTTCTTGAGATATAAAGACATCCGAGATAGAATGGTTGCCTTTTTTTTTTTAATTGGCAATTTTTATTTCCTTCGTATGTTTCAGTTTCTATATTGAATACGTACAATTTTATTATCAGAAAAAAATGGATAAAAATGGTTACACATTGAAGAATGGTAAAATTCTAAAGCTATTTGCAGCAGGTAGCACCTAGTTGAATATGTATCTCTCAAACCTTCTACATTATTGCCAAGTAGCTAGAAGCCAGACTCCTTGAGAAACTAGTATATGATACCAAAGAAACTAAATCTTGATATTAATAATATTATTGTTTTTAAGCAGAACACATATTCTTTTTTTAGGCAAGAAGTACATTTATTAATATAGGACACTTGTAAGAGATGCAAGTGGGCAGGTGAGGAAGTTATGCTAGAACACTTTTTTTGGGTGAAATTTAAACAAAATCTGTACTTTAGTTAAAATACTGTATCACATGTTAATTTTCTCTCTTTTTTTTTTATAACACAGTATTTCTTTATATTCTCCAAACTGGATTAGAAGTTTAAAGCCTCATTCAGATTTTTTTTTAAAAATCACTAAAATAAGAAGCTTTCTAGACTTTTAGCAGTAATATTCTATCCCAGAGTAAATGGAGCTATATAAAACTTTCGAGTGAATATAAATTAGAAGTCTAGAATTCTATTCATATTGACTCAAACAAATGGAAATAAATGTCATGAATTTTTAGTTAAGCAAATATCCACAAATTTTCTAAAATTCATATTATATATATATATATACTTATGTATATACACACAAAAGCTTTTTTACTACACTTGATAAAGGCTTGAGAAAGAACAACAGAAGAATGAGGCAGACAAGTTGGAAAACATAAACTAAATGAAATGAGACCACTGAATATGAAATAGAAAAAGTGAGACAAACTAGGTAAAAGATCACGATCAGCATATAATCCAATTGTTTTTAAACATGGGTGCTCATTAGAATCATATCTGGAGCTCTGGAGAAAAAACAATATCTAAGCATTTGTATTTTACACAAAATTTCAAGAAAATTCTAATGTGCATCTAGATTTTTAAAAGTGATTATAGGTTTTTCTAATAAATGGTAGCTCTCAGTTCAGTTCAGTTCAGTCGCTCAACTGTGTCTGACTCTTTGCGACCCCATGAATCGCAGCACGCCAGGCCTCCCTGTCCATCACCAACTCCCAGAGTTCACTCAAACTCACCTCCGAGTCAGTGATGCCATCCAGCCATCTCATCCTCTGTCATGCCCTTCTCCTCCTGCCCCCAATCCCTCTCAGCATCAAAGTCTTTTCCAATAAGTCAACTCTTCTCTTGAGGTGGCCAAAGTACTGGAGTTTCAGCTTTAGCATCATTCCTTCCAAAGAAATCACAGGGTCGATCTCCTTCAGAATGGACTGGTTGGATCTCCTTGCAGTCCAAGGGACTCTCAAGAGTCTTCTCCAACACCACAGTTCAAAAGCATCAATTCTTTGGCGCTCAGCCTTCTTCACAGTCCAACACTCACATCCATACATGACTACTGGAAAAACCATAGCCTTGACTAGACGGATCTTAGTCGGCAAAGTAATGTCTCTGCTTTTGAATATACTATCTAGGTTGCTCATAACTTTTCTTCCAAGGAGTAAGCATCTTTTAATTTCACGGCTGCAATCACCATCTGCAGTGATTTTGGAGCCCAAAAAAATAAAATCAGACACTGTTTCCACTGTTTCTCCATCTATTTCCCGTGGAGTGATGGGATCAGATGCCATGATCTTCGTTCTCTGAATGTTGAGCTTTAAGTCAACTTTTTCACTCTCCTCTTTTATTTTCATCAAGAGGCTTTTTAGTTCCTCTTCACTTTCTGCCATAAGGGTGGTGTCATCTGCATATCTGAGGTTATTGATATTTCTCCCGGCAATCTTGATTCCAGCTTGTGTTTCTTCCAGCCCAGCATTTCTCATGATGTACTCTGCATATAAGTTGAATAAGCAGGGTGACAATATACAGCCTTGACGTACTCCTTTTCCTATTTGGAACCAGTCTGTTGTTCCATGTCCAGTTCTAACTGTTGCTTCCTGAGCTGCACAGATTTCTCAAGAGGCAAGTTAGGTGGTCTGGTATTCCCATCTCTTTCAGAATTTTCCACAGCCTATTGTGATCCACACAGTCAAAGGCTTTGGCATAGTCAATAAAGCAGAAATAGATGTTTTTCTGGAACTCTCTTGCTTTTTCCATGATCCAGAGGATGTCGGCAATTTGATCTCTGGTTCCTCTGCCTTTTCTAAATCCAGCTTGAACATCAGGGAGTTCACAGTTCACGTATTGCTGAAGCCTGGCTTGGAGAATTTTGAGCATTACTTTACTAGCATGTGAGATGAGTGCAATTGTTGTGATAGTTTGAGCATTCTTTGGCATTGCTTTTCTTTGGGATTGGAATGAAAACTGACCTTTTCCAGTCCTGTGGCCACTGCTGAGTTTTCCAAATTTGCTGGCATATTGAGTGCAGCACTTTCACAGCATCATCTTTCAGGATTTGAAATAACTCCCCAGGAATTCCATCACCTCCACTAGCTTTGTTCATAGTGATGCTTTCAAGGCCCACTTGATTTCACATTCCAGGATGTCTGGCTCTAGATGAGTGATCACACCATCATGATTATCTGGGTCGTGAAGATCCTTTTTGTATAGTTCTTCTGTGTATTATTGCCATCTCTTCTTAATATCTTCTGCTTCTGTTAGATCCATACCATTTCTGTCCTTTATCGAGCCCATCTTTGCATGAAATGTTCCCTTGGTATCTCTAATTTTCTTGAAGAGATATCTAGTCTTTCTCACTCTGTTGTTTCCCTCGATTTCTTTGCATTGATCACTGAAGAAGTCTTTCTTATCTCTTCTCGATATTCTTTCGAACTCTCCATTCAGATGCTTATATCTTTCCTTTTCTCCTAGTGATACAGAATTCTATTGTTTTCTGTTGACTAATCATGACACAATGGTATCAAAAGAAATAATAGTTACATAATCATAATAGTAAAGGAGGTTTATCAGTTTTCACAACCAGTAGCCAGACAAAAAATAATAAAAACATGATTAACCTGACAATATAAAATAGTTACATACAATTTAGGGGGTTAAGTAGAGTGATGTGGTAAGTGGAAGTGCATACATGAACATGTTTTCTTTTACTCAGCCAGTCTATGTCTTTTTGTTTGTGCATTTAATCCATTTACATCTAAGGGAATTATTGATATGTATGCCAACAAGGGTCCATCTAGTCAAGGCTATGGTTTTTCCAGTGGTCATGTATGGATGTGAGAGTTGGACTGTGAAGAAAGCTGAGCGCCAAAGAATTGATGCTTTTGAACTGTGGTGTTGCAGAAGACTCTTGAGAGTCCTTTGGACTGCAAAGAGATCCAACCATCCATTCTGAAGGAGATCAGCCCTGGGATTTCTTTGGAGGTAATGATGCTAAAGCTGAAACCCCAGTACTTTGGCCACCTCATGTGAAGAGTTGACTCATTGGAAAAGACTCTGATGCTGGGAGGGATTAGATGCAGGAGGAGAAGAGGATGCCAGAGGATGAGATGGCTGGATGGCATCATGGACTCGATGGACTGAGTCTGAGTGAACTCCGGGAGTTGGTGATGAACAGGGAGGCCTGGGGTGCTGCGATTCATGGGGTCGCAAAGAGTTGGACATGACTAAGTGACTGAACTGAACTGAACAGATGCTTCTATTACCATTTTCTTAATTGTTTGGGGTTTATTTTGTGTAGGTCTTTTTCTTCTCCTGTGTTTCCTGCCTAGAGAAGTTCCTTTACCCTTTGTTGTAAAGTTGGCTTGGTGGTATTGAATTCTCTTAACTTTTGCTTGTCTTGAAAGCTTTTGATTTCTCCATCAAATCTGAAAAAGTATTGTCAGGCAGAGTATTCTTGGCTGTAGGTTCTTCCCTTTCATCAGTTTAAATATGTTCTTGCCATTCTCTTCTGGTTTGTAGAGTTTCTGTTGAGAAATCAGCTGATAATCTTATGAAATCCCCTTGTATGTTATTAATATTTGTCATTTTTCTCTTGTTGCTTTTAATATTTTATCTTTGATTTAATTTTTGTCAGTTTGATTACCATGTGTCTCAGTATGTTCCTCCTTAGGTTTATCCTCCTTGGGACTCTCTGTGCTTCTTGGACTTGGTTGACTATTTCCTTTCCCCCTGTTAGGGAAGTTTTATCTATTATCTATTCAAAGATTTTCTCAGGTCTTTCTCTCTTCTCCTTCTGGGACCGCTATGATGCAAATGTTGGTGTGTTTAATGTTTTGTCACAAAGGTCTATTAGGCTGTCTTCATTTTTTTCATTCTTTTTTCCATATTCTGTTCTGTTTCAGTGATTTCCACCATTCTGTCCTCCAGATCACTCATCTGTCCTTCTGCATCAGTTATTCTGCTATTGATTCTTTCTGGTGTATTTTTTCATCACTGTTTATTTGTTCTTTAGTTCTTCTAGGTTTGGCAAACATTTCCTGCATCTTCCTCATTCTTTTTCAAAGATCCTGTATCATCTTCATTATTCTGAATTCTTTTTCTGGAAGGTTGTCTATCTCCTTCATTGAAAGCAACTTGAAAACAACTTTATTCAGTTGTTTTCTGAGGTTTTACTTTGTCCCATCATCTGGGACACAATATCTGCGTTTTCATTTTGATTAACTTTCTCGTTCTGGCTGCTGTGAGCCTATGGGCTTCCCAGGTGGCACTAGTGGTAAAGAGTCTGCCTGCCAATGCACGTAGACATAAGAGTCCTGGGTTTGAACCCAGGTCCAGGAGATCTCCTGGAGGAGGATATGGCAACCCATTCCAGTATTCTTGCCTGAAAAATCCCATGGACAGAGGAGCCTAACAGGCTATGGTCCATAGGAATGCAAAGAGTTAGACATAACTGAATCAATTTAGCATGCACAGTCACAAGCTGTGGGATTGTAATTCTTCTTGCTTCTCTGTCTGCCCTCTGGTGGATGAGGTTAAGAGGCTTGTGTAAGATTCCTGATGGGAAGGACTGGTGGTGGGAATATTGGATCTTGTTCTTGTGGGCAGGGCTGTGCTCACTAAAACTTTAATCCAATTTGCTGATGAGTGATGCTGCTTTCTGTTAGTTGTTTGGCCTGAGACAGTCTAGCCCTGGAATCTGCAGGCTCAATGGTAGCGTCAGTGGTGACCTCCCATAGGGCTCACACAAAGTGGCGCCTCCCAGGTCTGATGCTGCCAGGGCCCTGTCTCCATGGTGAACGACTGCCAACACACACCTCCACAGGAGACCCTCCAACACTAGCAGATCAGTCTGGTTCAGTCTCCTGTGGGGTCACTGTTCCTTTCCCCTGGGTTCTGGTGCATGCAAGATTTTATTTGTGCCCTCCAAGAGGTGAGTCTCTGTTTCCCTCAGTCCTATGGAAATCCTGTAATCAAATCCTGCTGACCTTCAAAGTCAGTTTCCCTGGGAATTTCTAGTTCCTTTGCTAGGTCCCCAGGCTTGGAAGCCTGACATGGGGCTCAGAACCTTCACAAAATTGGAAGAACTTCTTAGGTATTATCGTTCTTCAGTTTGTGGGTCACCCATCCAGCATGTATGGGATTTGATTTCATCATGATTGCATCCCTCCTACCATTTTTTTTGCTTCTCCTTTGTCTTTGGACTTGTGTTATCTTTTGGGGGAATTCCAGCATTCACCTGTTGGTGGTTGATTAACAGCTAGTTGCAATTTCTGTGCTCTAGTAGGAGGAGATGAGCACAAGTCCTTCTACTCTGTCATCTTGAGAACATGTTGGCTACCTTGAGGCTAACTTTGTAGCTAGGATAAGCAACTCAGTACTCTAAATATGATGTTTGCTTTTCCGTAATAATGAAATTGTTACATTATGCATTTTTGTGCTTTTCAACAAAGACACTGGGGCTTTGAAAATGATTGAAGTTTTCCGTTTATCCTCAGAGAAGAGAGTGTGCCAATACTTATCTAATAATTTTCTGTTCTTTCTCAGTAACCTTTAAACACTATTCAAACATAGCAATTTGAACTTCCAGTATAACTCTTGCATCTCCTTTCCTGTGAATTTTAAACAATTGAGACAAGTAACATGATGTTAAAATATATTCTATGTAAATTTGGATGACTTTCAGGATGGATAAAAATGAAAATTACCTAGAACTCAAAACCCTTGGTACACAAATATCACCTAAGTAAGTGAAAAGTAGAAGCAGTATTAGACTTTAACTTCAGCTTTCTCAGTGCCTGACAATGAGCATTTAGTTTTCCTGTGTAGCTTCAGTTCAGTTCAGTTCAGTCGCTCAGTCGTGTCCGACTCTTTGCGACTCCATGAACGGCAGCACGCCAGGCTTCCATGTCCATCACCAACTCCTGGAATTCACTCAGACTTGCGTCCATCTAGTTGGTGATGGCATCCATCCATCTCATCCTCTGTCGTCCCCTTCTCCTCCTGCCCCCAATCCCTCCCAGCATCAGAGTCTTTGCCAATGAGTCAACTCTTCGCATGAGGTGGCCAAAGTACTGGAGTTTCAGCTTTAGCATCATTCCTTCCAAAGAAATCCCAGGGCTGATCTCCTTCAGAATGGACTGGTTGGATCTCCTTGCAGTCCAAGGGACTCTCAAGAGTCTTCTCCAACACCACAGTTCAAAAGCATCAATTCTTCGGCACTCAACTTTCTTCAAAGTCAACTCTTCGCATGAGGTGGCCAAAGTACTGGAGTTTCAGCTTTAGCATCATTCCTTCCAAAGAAATCCCAGGGCTGATCTCCTTCAGAATGGACTGGTTGGATCTCCTTGCAGTCCAAGGGACTCTCAAGAGTCTTCTCCAACACCACAGTTCAAAAGCAGCAATTCTTCGGCGCTCAGCTTTCTTCACAGTCCAACTCTCACATCGATACGTGACCACTGGAAAAACCATAGCCTTGACTAGATGGACCTTAGTTGGCAAAGTAATGTCTTTGCTTTTGAATATGCTGTCTAGGTTGGTCATAACTTTTCTTCCAAGGAGTAAGCGTCTTTTAATTTCCTGGCTGCAGTCACCATCTGCAGTGATTTTGGAGCCCCCCAAAATAAAGTCTGACACTGTTTCCACTGTTTCCCCATCTATTTCCCATGAAGTGATGGGACTAGATGCCATGATCTTTGTTTTCTGAATGTTGAGCTTTAAGCCAACTTTTTCACTCTCTTTCACTTTCATCAAGAGGCTTTTTAGTTCCTCTCCACTTTCTGCCATAAGGGTGGTATCATCTGGAGTATTCATTTCTAGGTTTAACCACCTCTTGGAATATTATGAGAATTAGATAATGAACTTGCACTTTGTGTTATTTGGAAAAAATTTTTTTTTAATTTTTGTAAATTTTTAAAAATTGTTTAAAATATTGTTCTTTGCAAAAAAATTTTAGCTATTTGATATTTTATATTTAGTCAAGTATGTATTCTTTGTATAGCATCTATCATGAAAGCATACCCTAAGTACTGGTTTTTACTATTAATATTTACCACATTAATAATAACATGGAATCTGGATTATTATTCTATTAAGGCTAATTCTTTTGAAACACAATAAGACAATAAATAATATGAACCTATATATATATAGCAAAAATATTATTCATTCTATTTATTTTTCTTAAAAAAGGACTTTCTTTATGTTTTTTAAGCTAAAAACACTTATATTTTCTCTCAGTTTCAGGAAATGAGATTTGAATAGACTCTATAACAGCCCCAAGTCTTCCTTTCCAAGCTCAGTCCTTAAGTCAAGGCACTCTATTCTAGTCAAGACTTCTATTCCTCATTTATTTACTCTATAATTCTATTCATCATTTATTCTATGATAATTATGTTCTATTCACTCTATTCACCTGATAATTCAGGTCATTTATTCTTTTATTGTTCTCCATGCATCTTCCATTTTTTGATTATTTAATAACCTTGAAGAACTAATTCAATGAAAACTGAATATATCCAAATACATATGCTTATATAAGTGTATATGTATGTATATATGTGATATTTATATTCATATCTAATAATAAAATGCTAATTTGTATACATTTTAAACTTCCCTACAATATTCAAAGATTTTGTTTTCATGAGACTATTTCCAATGTTCAAACTTCCCTCTCATTTTGTTGTTTTGTCTGATGAGATGCACCCTGCTTTATAGTCTGCACCCTGGGGGGACCTGGGATAATGAGAAAGAAGAGGAGAAAATGATAGGTTCAATATCCATGAGCTAAACAACTTGGAAGAAAAGTTATGACCAACCTAGACAGCATATTAAAAAGCAGAGATATTATTTTGTCAACAAAGGTCCATCTAGTCAAGGCTATGGTTTTTCCAGTAGTCATGTATGGATGTGAGAGTTGGGCTATGAAACAAGCTGAGTGCCGAAGAATTAACACTTTTGAACTGTGGTGTTAGAGAAGACTCTTGAGAGTCCCTTGGACAGCCAGGAGATCCAACCAGTCCATCCTAAAGGAGATCAGTCCTGAGTATTCATTGGAAGGACTTATGTTGAAGCTGAACCTCCAATACTTTGGCCACCTTATGCAAAGAGCTGACTTATTTGAAAAGTCCCTGATGCTGGGAAAGATTGAAGGCAGGAGGAGAAGGAGATGACAGAGGATGACATGGTTGGATGGCATCACTGACTCCATGGACATGAGTTTGGGTAAACTCTGGGAGCTGATGATGGACAGGGAGGCCTGGTGTGCTGCAGTCCATGGGGTCACAAAGAGTCAGACACTATTGAGCGACTGAACTGTACTGAAACAACTCTCAAATTCCTCTTTCCTAGCATCCTGGAAAGAGTGATAATCTGTTTCTGATGAAGGAATTACTATCTTTGCAGTGATCCTTCTACTTTCTTTGCAATTCCTGGAGTCTTTCAAGTTCTATTTTTCTGTTGAGCCAATTTTTTAAAAGTCATCAATGAGAAAACATCTCATTGTTCATAATATCTTCATTTTGTTTTATTAAAAATTACTAATTTATTCAAAATATAAAATATTGGGTATGTATAAGAAATTAAATAGCTTATATATTTTAAACATTCATTAATATACATTTAGTGTATTTTTACTAAAATGATAACGTACATTTTTACTTAATTAAAACTATGAACTGAAATTTAAATAGCTGTATAATGATAGTAGAAAGAATCAAGAGGAAAAGAATATTCAGAGCAGTGTTATAAAAATTTGCAACAGTTAACCTTAAAATTAATTTTTAAATATTGTAGATACTTCCTTTCCTTTGTCATACATTGCTAAAATAGTTACAAAAGATGAAAAATGATTAACCCACAAAAGATTTCAAAAAAAGAAGGCTGAAACATTGAGATGAGAGATTTAAACACATTTTTGGTAATGGTGTTAATTGAAATAATAGAGAAAAGAAAGCTGTATCTTGACGTGGAGAACTTCTGGAGGAAAAATATGAATTTATCACTTCAAGGTCCACTATTTAGAAATGCTAAGTACTAAAAGAGAGTGTAAGAACAAACGGATTGGTTGAAAACCTGGACAAGATGGAGGAGGGAAACAGGCTGGGGACTCCGAGTTTTCTTACTTCTTCTTTAGAGTGAGGCGCCTAACTCTTCCACTAAGTCCTTCTCTCCTCACCAACCACCACCAGTTCTGAAATGGAACCAGGATACCAGCTTAGAAAACTATGGTGACATCAGGTCTAAAACCACAAAGATTAGTTAAGAAACTATACGATGAACCTGGAGAAGGCAATGGCATCCCACTTCAGTGTTCTTGCCTACAGAATCCCAGGGACGGGGGAGCCTGGTGGGCTGCCATCTATGGGGTCGCACAGGGTCGGACACGACTTAAGTGACTTAGCAGCATACGATGCACCACTGGGCCTTTGACATCTTTGCAAGCACACCAAAAGGCAGCTTATGTGTGCCATTTATCCTTTCTCCACCACCTCTTCCCCATGCCTGGCACTCCAAGCACACAATACAGTAATTCTTAGAGTGTCCAAAGGCCTTTCCTTCAATCCCGCTCATCAACCGAAAGAAAGGTTTCTGAATATAGACATTTCTTAATTTCAAACTTAGATAGTCAAAACACTCCAGTCCTTTTAAGACAGCCTTTAGTTTGAAATAAATGAATCAAAACAAATGAACAAAGAATTTCTACAAAAAGGACAAAAACAGTGAAGAAATAAAAAATTGTGAAATGAAATCTTCAAATTGTAACATCTGCAGTGAGTAATGAGAAAATATTTTACCCATAAAAAAGAACATAATACCAAAAAAGAATGATATAACAATAAAGTACATTTAAAATACTTCATAGTAATTTAGCAGTAATAGGCTACAGAAAAATTTCACATAGGGATTTTGGAAGCCAATATGCAAAGTGTAAACATTGAAAAATCAGTACTATAGACATTACTGAATATTGAGACAAATACCCAAAGAAAGACCTTAAAAAGTTGAAACTATCTGTTTACAGAAATATTTAAAGTTTGATAGAACATCTACTGTGTAGCACTCAATCCTCTGTAATAATCTATATAGGAAAAGACTGAAAAAAGAATAGATGTATGAGTATGTATAACTAAATCACTTTGCTGTACATCTGAAACTAACACAGCCATGTAAATTAACTATGCTGTCACTTCAGTCATGTCCGACTCTTTGTGACCTTATGGACTGTCACCAGGCTTCTCTGTCCATGTAGATTCTCCAGGCAAGAATACTGGATTGTGTTGCCATGCCCCACTCCAGGGCATCTTCCCAACCCAGGGATCAAACCCATTCTTTTATGTCTCCTGCATAGGCAGGCAGGTCTTTTTACCATTAGTGCCTCCTGGGAAGCCCCAAATTAACTATACTCCCATATAACAGAAAAAAGAAAAAAAAGCTTGATAGAGCTTGCTATACATCCTTAGCACTGTGTTTGTTTTACCTGCTTACATGAATGACTGGTAAAGAAAGAAACAAACAAGCAAAAAACTAAATATAGTCAAAAAGAATAGTACAGACTACATTTTTGAAATCAAAGCCTTTGGTGATTTTGTCAAAAGCAAAACTAGCTCATTGTATGGGACAAGTAATTTTATTTCTGATGATTCAATACTCAATAGCAATTCAGGGTTAATCATTATGGATATCAACTTGATTATATAAGTAGAAACTGTAGAAGAGACTGTATAGATATGTGTCTAATCTAAAACACAAGTGAGAAACAAAACTAGGACATTTTTCTTTCGGTAAGTGATTTACCTATTTTTATTTTCTCAGATTGGCAAAAAGAAAATTAGTAAAATAAGATTCTAAATGAATTTAGGATAGAAAATCTAAATTAAAAGTCTCATTTTGATATTTCTTAAAGTGAAAGTGAAAGTCGCTCAGCCGTGTCTGACTCTTTGCAACCCCATGGACTATACAGTCCATAGAATTCTCCAGGCTAGAGTGCTGGAGTGGGTAGTCTTTTGCTTCTCCAGGGGATCTTCCCAACCCAGGTCTCCCACATTGCAGGCAGATTCCTTACCAGCTGAGCCACAAGGGAAGCCCACTATTTCCTAAGGAAGGAATCAATTTCATTATTATGAAGCATTTTAGTTTTACTGATTCTTTGTCAGTGTGCATAAAGTGTTTTTAAGATTATGTCTAACTACAAAATGTATGTGATTCATATATGATTAACTACTATTTTAATCCCAATACAATGTTGATTTTACTCTTCTATTTTAAACACAAAGAATTTTGTACTTTGTTGGATTTGGATCAAATGAGGATTAAGTGTTATAAATCATCCTTATGAATATTTCTTTGGTGGTTTAGATATTAACCATTTATGATTTGAAAATTGTATTTATAATAGAAACTTTCATCAGAGCAAAAAAGAATTTACAAATTGCATTTGTAAATTCCAAGTAAAAGAGTTCTAAATCACAAAATGTAAAGGATGTCTCTAGGAGCTGGCAAGTTAATATTTTCCAGAAGCAACATGGGATGAAGCTGATAAATTATACCTCTGGTATTTGATAATCCAGTGGCCACTTTAAAGTAGACATTATGGAAAACAATATATTATCTGTCTGTATTTGATAAAAGCATTATGATTTTCTTTTATCAGCTAATGAAAGAGAGCAAGTTACTTCAGCAAAACAAAGTTTTATTTTTTAAGAATATTAAAAATATCTAAGTTGATAGGTAATTCCTAGCTACTTTGAGTCCCATCTTACCTGCCAGAGTGATTGTGCTGCAGTAAAAATATATATACTCTCTTACCTTTACAAAAGAAATGGAGTCAATATCATATTACCAACCACTCTTTAGTATGAATTGTTGATTTGCCATGGATCTGCACTCCCCAACCTCCACCCTTCTTTCATACAACAGATCCAAGTAGTCACCAGTCATTAATTGTCCATCTAGATGGTATTTGATCAATACTCAGTTATACTTTGACAGAAAAAAAAAAAAAACTTTCCACTTTTTACTAACAAAAATGACCTCAACAAATAAAAGGCTTAGAACAAAAAACTTATGTACTTTTTTAGGGATGAGTATGTGTTGGCACCTACTAATACTAGCTATCATATATGTTCTGTAAAGCGGATAGTAATGTGAAAATCAAAAGCTCTGAGAAAGTTAAGAGACGTACATGAGTGATAGGACTATATAATATACATATTTTCAAGCAAACTTTTAAGAAAAATATATTATTATTTGTACATTTCTAACACTCCATTTTTATTATTCCTACTTAGAACAATCATGTCTTAGAGATAATAAAAAATAACCCTAGCAAGATGGTATCCTACAAAAACTGCAGGTACAGTGTGCAGATTGTCTTTCCTGTCTCTTGGCTAATGTGGAATGTATCCAATTCTTCATTTTCAAGTAATTTACTTCACCAAACATTCAGAAAACTAAGATCATGGCATCTGGTCCATGGCACCACTTCATGGCAAATAGATGGGGACACAGTGGAAACAGTGGCTGACTTTATTTTTTTGAGCTCCAAAATCCTGCAGATGGTGACTGCAGCCTTGGAATTGAAAGACACTTACTCCTTGGAAGGAAAGTTATGACTAACCTAGACAGCATATTAAAAAACAGAGACATTACTTTGTCAACAAAGATCTGTCTATAAAGGACATCAGTCCCGAGTGTTCATTGGAAGGACTGATGTTGAAGCTGAAACTCCAATACTTTGGTCACCTGATGTGAAGAGCTGACTCATTGGAAAAGACACTGATTCTGGGAAAGATTAAGGGTGGGAGGATAAGGGGACGACAGAGCATGAGATGGCTGGATGGCATCACCAACTCAATGAATATGAGTTTGGATAAACTTTAGGAGTTGGTGATGGACAGGGAGGCCTGGCATGCTGCGGTTCATGGGGTTGCAAAGGGTCAGACATGACTGAGCAAGTGAACTGAATTGAACTGAGGAATGAAACAGACTCCAAAGCCTACATCAAGAAATGGACTTTTAATTTTTTAATGCAAGTCACTCTACATGGAAGAAAAATGCTCTAGGCTGGTGGTTACTTGAGGGAAAACAAAAGATAATCTTTATTTACTCTGGGATTAAATAAACTAAGCATTACCAAAAGAAATTCCTAAACAGGTATTTAATATCAGAAAAAATTTGAGGCTAGTTAAAGGTGTATTTTATTCATAAAAACAAGTCATTTGGGACTGAATAACATGTCTGGATACTTCAGGTATGAGAAATATGAATGACAGATAGTATAAACTGGCAAAAGGAATCCTAACTAAATAGGGCTGAAATTCTTCCAAATGAATTAATCCCCTTCCTTAGGCTTTGTCTTCCCAATCTCTCACTAAGGAATATTTGGCTGGGTCTAATATTTTATTACTTATAATCTTAAGTCCATACAGTGTGCTTTTTGATGTCACCTCTAATTATATTTACATACTGAAGTACACGTTACCAGTTATAAAGTTGTACTGACCTTTGTCATTAAAAAAAAAAAAACCTAAAAGCTAAAAAATGTGTTCAAAGGACTTTCACCTGCAATTGGAGAAAATTAGCCCAAACTCACTTTATAAAAGGAGCTGATTCACTCACTAAACTGAAATATATAGGAGAGGCCTGGTTTTCTTTCTGTCTCTCTCTTCTCCTTTGCTTTCTCTCTCCTTTCCTGTTTTCTCTCTTTTGCTCTCTCCACTGTTGCATCTCTTCCTGGTCTCCATCCGCCCTCATACTTATGCAGGTTTCCCATTACAAACACAAGATGGCTTCAGCATTCCCAGATCTCATATCTTCTGAGACTCAGTCTAGCAGGAGGGAGAATTCTCCAGTCTCTTTCCAGCATTCCTGGTGAGTGCTTGCTATCACTTCTGATAGGGTAATGTAAACCATTACTGAACTCTCCATGGTTAAGACAAGGGGAATGCGGCATATGGATTTGCTTATAACTGAGTCACTCTATATTTCATTTCACTCCTGAACCCCATCTGTATTAGTTTCCTATGGCTGCTCTATAAAAATTACCACCAACTTTGTTGGATTCAGAACATGTTTATTCTCTTACAGTTCTATAGGTCATAAATCCAATGTTGATTTTGCTGGGCCTAAGTCATGCTCCCTCAGGAAACTCTAGGGAAGAATCCATTTGTGAGCCTTTTCCAGCTTCTGGAGCTGCACTCCTTGGCTTTTGGCCCCACCCTCTATTCTCAAGGCCTGCAGCCTAACATTATGCTATAGTGGTCATATTGCCTTCTTCTTCTGTAATCAAATCTCTTACTGCCTCCCCCTCTTAATGACATTTGTCATTACACTTAAGGCCCATCAAGGTAATGCAGGATAATTGCTCAATCTCAAGATCCTTAACAATCATGTCTACAAAATCATTTTTGCCACATAAAATAACATTTACAGATTCCAGGAATTGAGACCTGGGTATCTCTTGGGGGCCATTATTCAACCTACCACATACAATGTAAGCATAAAAATGGAGAGAAGGAGAGAGAGAAACCCAACAAATGTTAGGAAGAAAAGTAACAAGTATCTAACACTGATGTTTTAGAAGCTGGGTTTTTTGTTCCTTTGTCTTTTGTAATTATATTACCAAAGCAAGGGTCCTCCTTGTGCTTCTTATTTTAATTTAACATCAATGGCCAAATTATCAAGTGCATAGGTATATTTCCACTTATATTTACTGGATATTGGGAAGCTAGAGATCCAATTGTGACCTGAACTTTGATTTGATGTTGTTCAGTTGCTAAGTCGTGTCCAACTCTGTGACCTCATGACCTGCAACATGCCAGGATATTGTCTAATCTAAGGATAGTCTGGGCATTAGAAGTCTCTGCTCCTGCTTAGTTGCTTCAGTCATGTCTGACTCTGTGCTACCCTATGGATTGTAGCCAACCAGGCTCCTCTGTCCATGGAATTCTCCAGGCAAGAATACTGGAGTGGACTGGCATGGCCCTCCTCCAGGGATCATCCCAACCCAGAGATCAAACTCAGGTCTCCTGCATTGCAGATAGATTCTTTACCACTGAGCACCAGAGAAGCCCCATAATATTAATTCCTTTCTTTGGCTCAAAAATGGAACTGTACTTTGTTCACCTCAAGTAAGTGAATCAATTAAGATTTTTAGTCAAGTACAATAAGATATTATAGCTATCAGTCAGTTCAGTTCAGTCGCTCAGTTGTGTCCGACTCTTTGCGACCCCATGAATCGCAGCACGCCAGGCCTCCCTGTCCATCACCAACTCCCAGAGTTCACTCAAACTCACATCCATCGAGTAAGTGATGCCATCCAGCCATTTCATCCTCTGTTGTCCCCTTCTCCTCCTGCCCCCAATCCCTCCCAGCATCAGAGTCTTTTCCAATGAGTCAACTCTTCCCATGAGGTGGCCAAAGTACTGGAGCTTCAGCTTCAGCATCATTCCTTCCAAAGAAATCCCAGGGCTGATCTCCTTCAGAATGGACTGGTTGGATCTCCTTGCAGTCCAGGGGACTCTCAAGAGTCTTCTCCAACACCACAGTTCAAAAGCATCAATTCTTCAGTGCTCAGCCTTCTTCACAGTCCAGCTCTCACATCCATACATGACCACAGGAAAAACCATAGCCTTGATTAGATGGACCATTGTAGGCCACAAAACAGGTCAGTTGATGATGAATGTGTTTTCTATTCTGAAATACATGAAAAACTAGGTTAGCATCAATTACAGCTGATATTAAATAACAGATAGTTTGGAAAATATCTTATGTTTGAGCCTCCATATGTAAAAAAAAAAAAACTCTTCTTAAATTGGTTGTATGGTATACCTTCGTTTGTGTGTTACTGGATTAAAACTTTGCTTCTTCATTCCCTCAATGCAATCAAATTATTGCCTCCTCTCTTAGTTTTCAGAGGTCATAGGAAGATAAAACCTGTTTGTTTGGCTTGGAATTAAAATTTCCTATGCTATGCTTAAGCTTCCATAATCTTTGACTTATCTGCTTGAACAGAAGAATTTAAAAAAAAAAATAATGAGAGGCAGGACTATGTTGTGAATGAGAATCAGAAAATTTTGGCTTAAATCTTTATTTTGGCTAGTTACTAGTTATCAGATGTGAGACCTTGACAGAATTACTGCACTTCTCTATCTTCCGATTTTTTTTAATCCATAAAACAGGAGATGATAATTATTATCTATGGTTACTTTCCGCCTCGAATGTGTAAAGCATAGTATGTAGCACCTAATTTGGGGGTATTTTTCTTATCATTGTATTCATTCTGTCACTTGGATATTGCTTAATTTATACTTTTATTCAAATGTTTTGAAGGAGCTGATACATCAATTAACAACAGTTAGTGAATAATTACTCTATGTGCTGTCCTTAGGGAGCCTTCAATCCTATGTACAGTTTTTAGTAGAACCCATTAAAACTGTTTAATATCACCTAACAGAATACATATAAATATGCCTAACATAATTTAGCCACTATTTTAAATAATTAAACATATTTTAAAAAGCATTCGATGATAATTTTCAGTAACTGAAAACAACTTTGACGTTTGCACATGACTCAAGAAGATTTTAAGTGTAAAGTGAAAAACCAGATAATAAGGTCTGTCTTAGTGAGTGGCCTGGCAGATGAATTCAGCAATCTAGGCCAGATGCTAAAACTGGTAACACTTTGAAGAATTCTTCATCCCTGTGATTCATGTATTTGCAGCTCTCAGCCTCAAGTTT
>SJXQ01006069.1:0-54535 GCA_006408695.1 Aepyceros melampus
TTTTTGTACAGTTCTTCCGTGTATTCTTGCCACCTCTTCTTAATATCTTCTGCTTCTGTTAGGTCCATACCATTTCTGTGATTGATTATTTATGTGACTGTCTCTCCCTCTAGATTTCCAAATCTTAAATGCAGGGGCTGTGATTGTTTGAATCCTCCTTCTTAACACAAGGTTTCCTGTCTCATAGATATCCAAAACAATTTTGTTGAAGCAATGAATCATCCTTGCTACCTCTCTCTCCTTCATGCCCAATGGCCTGCCTTTCCTCAAGCCCTAACTACATCAAAACTTCTCAAATGCATTGATTACTCTCCATCTATACCACTCTGCTTCAAGCCACCAACCTCTATCAGCTGGATGAAACAGCCTTCTAATTGCTTAAATTACTTCAACCCCAGGATTCTGGTACACATACAACAGTCAGATGGGTTTTTCTAAAATGGAAATCTGATCATGTCACTCACTAGCCAGAAAGTCTTTAGTGGAGAAATAACTCCAGAAAGAATGAAGGAATGGAGCCAAAGCAAAAACAATACCAAGTTGTGGATGTGACTGGTGATAGAAGCAAGGTCCGATGCTGTAAAGCGCAATATTGCATAGGAACCTGGAATGTTATGTTCATGAATCAAGGCAAATTGGAAGTGGTCAAACAGGAGATGGCAAGAGTGAACATCAAATTCTAGGAATCAGTGAACTAAAATGGACTGGAATGGGTGAATTTAACTGTGGGCAGAAATCCCTTAAAAGAAATGGAGTAGCCATCATAGTCAAAAAAAAGAGTCTGAAATTCACTACTTGGATGCAAACTCAAAAACAACAGAATGATGATCTCTGTTCATTTCCAAGGCAAACCATTCAATATATTTGTGACATTGTACAGGAGACAGGGATCAAGACCATCCCCATGGAAAAGAATTGCAAAAAAGCAAAATGGCTGTCTGGTGAGGGTTACAAATAGCTGTGCAAAGAAGAGAAGTGAAAAGCAAAAGAGCAAAGGAAAATTATAAGCATCTGAATGCAGAGTTCCAAAGAATAGCAAGAAAAGATAAGAAAGCCTTCCTCAGTGATCAATGAAAAGAAATATAGGAAAAGAACAGAATAGGAAAGACTAGAGATCTCTTCAAGAAAATTAGAGATACCAAGGGAACATTTCATGCAAAGATGGGCTTGATAAAGGACAGAAATGGTCTGGACCTAACAAAAGCAGAAGATATTAGGAAGAGGTGGCAAGAATACATGGAAGAACTGTACAAAAAAGATTTTCAAGACCCAGATACTCATGATGGTGTAATCACTCATGTAGAGCCAGACATCCTGGAATGTGAAGTCAAGTGGGCCTCAGGAAGCATCACTACGAACAAAGCTAGTGGAGGTGATGAAATTCCAGTTGAGCTGTTTCAAATCCTGAAAGATGATGCTGTGAAAGTACTGCACTCAATATGCCAGCAAATCTGGAAAACTCAGCAGTGGCCACAGGACTGGAAAAGGTCAGTTTTCATTCCAATCCCAAAGAAAGGCAATGTCAAAGAATGCTCAGACTACCACACAAATGCATTCATCTCACATGCTAGTAAAGTAATGCTCGAAATTCTCCAAGCCAGGTTTCAGCAATACACGAACCGTGAACTTCCCAATGTTCAAGCTGGTTTTAGAAAAGGCAGAGGAACCACAGATCAAATTGCAACATCTGCTGGATCATCAAAAAAGGAAGAGAGTTCAGAAAAACCTCTATTTCTGCTTTATTGACTATGCCAAAGCCTTTGACTGTGTGGATCACAATAAACTGTGGAAAATTCTGAAAGAGATGGGAATACCAGACCACCTGACCTGCCTCCTGAGAAACCTATATGCAGGTCAGGAAACAACAGCTAGAACTGGACATGGACAACAGACTGGTTCCAAATAAGAAAAGGAGAACGTCAAGGCTGTATATTATCACCCTGCTTATTTAACTTCTATGCAGAGTACATCATGAGAAATGCTGGGCTGGAAGAAGCACAAGGTGGAATCAAGATTGCCAGGAGAAATATAAATAATCACAGTTATGCAGATGACACCACCCTTACGGCAGAAAGTGAAGAGGAACTAAAGAGCCTATTGATGAAAGTGAAAGAGGAGAGTGGAAAAGTTGGCTTAAAGCTCAACGTTCAGAAAATGAAGTTCATGGCATCTGGTCACATCACTTCATCGGAAATAGATGAGGAAACAGTGCAAACAGTGTCAAACTATTTTGGGGGGCTCCAAAGTCACTGCAGATGGTGATTGCAGCCATGAAATTAAAAGATGCTTACTCCTTGGAAGAAAAGTTATGACTAACCTAGATTGCATATTGAAAAGCAGGGACATTACTTTGCCAACAAAGGTCTGTCTAGTCAAGGCTATGGTTTTTCCAGTGGTCATGTATGGATGTGAGAGTCGGACTGTGAAGAAGGCTGAGCGCTGAAGAATTGATGCTTTTGAACTGTGGTGTTGGAGAAGACTCTTGAGAGTCCCTTGGACTGCAAGGAGATCCAACCAGTCCATTCTGAAGGAGATCAACCCTGGGATTTCTTTGGAAGGAATGATGCTAAAGCTGAGACTCCAGTACTTTGGCCACCTCATGCTAAGAATTCACTCATTGGAAAAGACTCTGATTCTGGGAGGGATTGGGGGCAGGAGGAGAAGGGGATGACAGAGGATGAGATGGCTGGATGGCATCACTGACTCAATGGATGTGAGTCTGACTGAACTCCGGGAGTTGGTGATGGACAGTGAGGCCTGGCGTGCTGCGATTCATGGGGTCGTGAAGAGTTGGACATGACTGAGCAACTGAACTGAACTGAGTGAAGCACTTTCACAGCATCATCTTTCAGGATTTGCAATAGCTCAACTGAAATTCCGTCACCTCCAGTAGCTTTGTTCGTGGTGATGCTTTCTAAGGCCCACTTGACTTCACATTCCAGGATATCTGGCTCTAGGTGAGTGATCACACCCTTGTGATTATCTGGATCAGGAAGCTCTTTTTCATACAGTTCTTCTGTGTATTCTTGCCACCTGTTCTTAATATCTTCTGCTTCTGTTAGGTCTATACCATTTCTGTCCTTTATCGAGCCCATCCTTGAATGAAATGTTCCCTTGGTATCTCTAATTTTCTTGAAGAGATCTCTAGTCTTTCCCATTCTGTTGTTTTCCTCTATTTCTTTGCATTGATTGCTGAGGAAGTCTTTCTTATCTCTTCTTGCTATTCTTTGGAACTCTGCATTCAGATGCTTATATCTTTCCTTTTCTCCTTTGCTTTTGGCTTCTTTTCTTTTCACAGCTATTTGTAAGGCCTCCCCAGACAGCCATTTTGCTTTTTTGCCTTTCTTTTCCATGGGGATGGTCTTGATCCCTGTCTCCTGTACAATGTCATGAACCTTCATCCATAGTTCATCAGGCACTCTATCAGATCTAGTCCCTTAAATCTATTTCTCACTTCCACTGTATAATCGTAAGGGATTTGATTCAGGTCATACCTGAATGGTTAGTGGTTTTCCCACTTTATTCGATTTAAGTCTGAATTTGGAGTTCATGATCTGAGCCACAGTCAGCTCCTGGTCTTGTCTTTGCTGACTGCATAGAGCTTCTCCATCTTTGGATGCAAAGAATATCATCAATCTGATTTTGGTGTTGCCCATCTGGTGATATCCATGTGTAGAGCCTTCTCCTGTGTTGTTTAAAGAGGGTGTTTGCTATGACCAGTGCATTCTCTTGGAAAAACTCTATTAGCCCTTGCCCTGCTTCATTCCATACTCCAAGGCCAAATTTGCCTGCTACCCCAGGTAGTTCTTGACTTCTTACTTTTGTATTCCAGCCCCCTATGGTGTAAAGGACATCTTTTTTGGGTGTTAGTTCTAAAAGGTCTTGTAGGTCTTCAAAGAACAGTTCAACTTCAGCTTCTTCAGCGTTACTGGTTGGGGCATAGACTTGGATTACTGTGATATTGAATGGTTTGCCTTGGAGACGAACAGAGATCATTCTGTTGTTTTTGAAATTGCATCCAAGTAGTGCATTTCAGACTCTTTTGTTGACCATGATGGCTACTCCATTTCTTCTACGGGATTTCTGCCCACAGTAGTAGATATAATGGTCATCTGAGTTAAATTCACCCATTCCAGTCCATTTTAGTTCACTGATGCCTAGAATGTCGATGTTCACTCTTGTCATCTCACTTCCAATTTGCCTTGATTTATGGACCTTACATTTCAGGTTCTTATGCAATATTCCTCTTTACAGTATCAGACCTTGCTTCTATCACCAGTCACATCCACAGCTGGGTATTGCTTTTGCTTTGGCTACATCCCTTCATTCTTTCTGGAGTTATTTCTCCACTGATCTCTAGTAGCATATTGGGCACCTACTGACCTGGGAAGTTCCTCATTCAGTATCCTATCATTTTGCCTTTTCATATGGTTTTGGGGGTTCTCAAGGCAATAATACTGAAGTGGTTTGCCATTCCCTTTTCCAGTGGACCACATTCTGTCAGACCTCTCCACCATGACCCTCCGTCTTGGATTGCCCAACACAGCATGGCTTATTTTCATTGAGTTAGACAAGGCTGTGACCCGTGTGATCAGACTGGCTAGTTTTCTGTGATTATTGTTTCAGTGTGTCTGCCCTCTGATGCCCTCTCCCAACACCTACCCTTTACTTGGGTTTCTCCTACCTTGAACGAGCGGTATCTCCTCACGGCTGCCCCTCTTGACCTTGAAAGTGGAGGTGCTCCACTTCGCCCTCCTGCGCCCCCACAGCAGCTGCTCCTTGGGCGTGAGGTAGCTCCTTGTGTGTTTCACCTCTATAACACACAATAACTACTATAGGGCTGTAAGGCACCTCCTTAAAATTTAATAAATTAAAGTAGTTCTTCAGTATCTAGAGCTAATCCATTTTCTCTGCCTTCTGTGCTTAATAATGTCTCAAACTTTTTGATTCAAATTTGATAGAATATTTGATGTAATGGAGAAGTAAGTGATTTAAAGTCTTTTCATATTATTTGTATATAGGAGCTCATGCCTCTCCATGGTGAAATTATGCTGTCAGGATATGACGTAGAATGATTACGAAGTCATAGCCCCCTAAAACAAGCTGAGCCATGTTAAATTCAGCAGTCTCCTTGGCAAATGAAACCTGTCAACAAGGTCCTGAACATGAATCTCTTAGTTTATGTCCTCCTTTTATCAATTTGGACAAATAGTTGTTTATATAGAAACAAAAGCAATGACTCTGCTTCTGCAGGTATGTCCCTAACCTTAGAAGCGAGAAATTTAGCTCTATTATTTTAAATACATTCAAGTACTTAATTAGACAATCTAACTGTGTTTAAGAAATCTGCTGTTTCTTCTAGGTTACTATGAGTAGGTCTTTGAGAATTTCTAGGACAACACCTGAGAGTTTTACTTTCGTGTAAAAACTCCAAACAACATCGAAACATAAAGAGTACAGCCATATTGTCCCCTTTCATTCCCCTTCCCCACCTTATCCATCAACCCCCTGCCCCGACTTCCGCAAGCCAATCTAGAAAATTCTATGGAATGAATCTAGCATGGTACCTAACACATACTACGTTTCAAGAACGTTTTTTTTCTTGTACCATCCTCTTTCCCAACATACACATTCACACACACATCAACACTCAAGTGAATTCACACACTCAAAAACCTAGGTCATGAGTTGAACAAGCCACAGTGTGGGGTAACCTAGGTACTTATACTGATTAGCCAGAGATAGCAACAAGATTTGGCTTCTAGACTATGGCTGGCTGGAGACATGACAGAGGGAGGAAAATGATAGTGGACACTCATCATGCTTAAAGAAATAATTGATGAGATTTGACTTTGACCTATAGTAATAAAACCCCATCAAAATGGAGGCAAACTTGATTGCATAGGACATATTCTGATGATATATTTTCTTTCACAGTATCTACACATGCTGAATCCAAGCAAGGCAGAATACAGGGAATAAGGCAACATCTACTCATTGTCCTAACTGCTATCCTCATCATCAGCTTTATTATCAGATGCTATTACTTTATTCAGTATATCTGTGTGGGTGAGGAATTCCATAGAGCAACAACATCTTACACCTCTGAATTAAAAATAAAAGGGGTGGGGTGAGGGGTGCACTCTCGGTTCTTCACTATAACTCTCAAAGCAGCAACATAAGTCTTACACCTATCAATTAAAAATACAAGGGGCAGGGAGTGATGTGTGCATGCACGCCTGTGCCTGCACACACTCATGCACGTACACGTAGACTGGTTCACTGTTGTTATGGTTACTTAACATTAACTTTAGACTTCAAAAGAGCTACCAACATCTTGTGGGTTGGATATGTTCACTTAAATGAAGCTCTTAAATGATCTCAAGCACATTATCAACTTTAGCCAAAACTATCTCCTATTCATGGTTCAGTTGAATCCCAGGCTGATAAATTCATTCTAAATTGAGTCTAGAAAAAGAGGGAATGACTATCTAAATAAGACAGAATTAAAATCTTCTCAGGGGAGAGAGGAGTTGGGTCTCTGCATTCCAAAGATAGTAACACATTTTAATAATCTATCATTTTAAGATGTAATAGCATTAAAAATTATTAATGGTATTCAGTGATCCTAGTCCCTGCCTTTCATGTAGGAGGATCAGGCTGGCTCTGACTTACTGGGTACCTAAAAATTTCCCAATCTAAGGACTGGTGACCAAATATACCACTGTTCTATTCCTTTGGTTTTAGAGTAATCTTGTGAGGATAAATAAGCATGGTTACAAATTTTCACGGTGCAAATATGATAGGAAAACAATCAATTTTGTCTAAAGACTTTTTTATGTGAAAAGTTGTGACATTTGTTCCTCAGTTGCATATCAACTTGTGGCTTTTTTATAAAAAGTTTAATTTCTGGAATAGATAAAATTCTTTCTCTCCCTCTCAACAGTAGATTTGAAACAAGTTTGTGTCATTCCATACATGACTATATGGTT
Organism: Aepyceros melampus; assembly: GCA_006408695.1. Taxonomy (NCBI): domain Eukaryota; kingdom Metazoa; phylum Chordata; class Mammalia; order Artiodactyla; family Bovidae; genus Aepyceros; species Aepyceros melampus. The sequence continues at coordinate 6,993 of SJXQ01006069.1, forward strand.
ATCTATTGTGGTTGAAACAGCAAAATTAAGAAAAAGAAAAAGCATTCAACACGAGTTCAAATCTGTAACCTGAGCCATGGTTTTCACCACACTCCACTTCTTACTGTGTTCAGTTTTTCTGCTAGAGCAAACAAACAAACAAACAAACAAAAAAACGCAGAAGTTTAAACTGACACAATAGTCCATGTTTTCTGGTGATAGCAGGAGTACTCTCCTGATTTAAATTGTCATACTCCAAATCTTCTGTGTTTTCAGGGTCAAGAAAGAAGGCATCACCGAGGCATCATCCACGTCATCTAAAATATCATTCACTGACTGCTGATCCAGGCAATCCAGAAAAACAATCTGTACTGTCTAGTATAAATAAATCATCTGGGCCCTAAAGTCCACAAAAAGCCTCTGTACCCTCAAGAGCAAAAAGTTAGTCAGGCCCTCAAGTCAAAAAAACCCATCCAAGTCATCAATTCTCAAAAGAGAGTTAGGATCACTCCCCCAGAAAAAACTGCATAGAACATGCAGTCCAAAAAAGGCACATAGGCGGGCTCATGCCCATAAGCATATCAGGTCAAGTCATGTCAGTCCATCCTATCCAAAGAGGGCATCACGCCACCTTGGCCATCAAGTCTGCAATGTCTGGCCAAGCCAACCAAAACTTCTCCACCCTATCTAAAGAGTCAAAGCGTCCCTGAGCAATCAAGCGTAGCGAAACTGACCAAACTTCAGAGACATCGTAAACTAAAAAGCCCACCTAGTGAAGGTAGTGCAGAAATATTATCTAGGCCTCAACCAGTGAATTTTTGTCCATGGTACAAGGAAAAATGCCTTGTTTGCAGTGCTTCTTCTGAGCTATTCATCACTCATATTTCAGAAAGGAATATGAAGCATGTTCGAGTTCCAGATTTTTCACGTGAACTGAAGCACTTTTACAAGCCATTTCACAAGACAGAACCCAAAGATAATGCACTGTATGGCAACATGAATGATAGCCATTTCATAACATGTAACAGTGATGATGAGAGTGACAAGGAGGCGACTATTATGTGCAATATAAAATGCAAGGAAGCCATCTATAAAACCTCCCAAAATAATTAAGGCCTCAGGAAAAACAAAAAAGGACCACCTATGTAGAAAAAGCAAACTTCTAGCAACTATTATATTCTCACCATATTTAAGAACCTGGTAGAGGAAAACTCCACTTGAAGTTTTCACTATTGAGATTAGACCTATCCATCTCGAGGCAATTTACTTGAAAAATAGTAAATAAATGTGTGACCTAACAACTGATTTTTTGGTAATTATTATTGTATTTTAGAGATATAAATCTCTTTTGGAGGTATCTTAGATCTGCTTGGGAAAACTCCAGGAGATGGTGAGGGACAGGGAAGCCTGGCGTGCTGCAGTCCATGTGGTCGCAAAGAGTTGGACAAGACTTAGTGACTGAACAACAACAACAACAGTGTAGATCTGGTCACTTGGATGGGCTTCCCAGCTGGTGCAGTGGTAAAGAATCCGCCTGCCAATGCAGAATACGTGGGTTCAGTCCCTGGGTCAAGAAGATCCTTTGGAGGAGGAAATAGCAACTCACTCCAGTATTCTTGCCTGGGAAATTCCATGAACAGAGAGTCTAAAGTGCTATAGTCCATGGAGTCAAAAAGAGTTGGACACAGGCACACAGTTGGATGAGAACCATAATCAAACACACACAAATATAGAAAGGTATTGCAAGATGGGTATCCTGGGCTCCTCTTTCCCTTGGATTAGCCCTCAATTGAAGTCTCAATCCAACTATTTTTTTTTAATTTTGACATAGTGTCCTCAGAATTTAAGACTGTCTTTCTGTGGTGCCCAATGCGTGGCGGAAATGGCTCTGTGTACTTGGTTCTGGCTGCATTGTGAAAATTCCTGATAGTCATTTCCTTTTTTAAAAAGTATTTATTTGACCATGCCAGTTCTTATTTATAGCATGCTAAAGTCCAGAAGGAGCTTTGTGAATCTAGTTGGGGAACTTGCTTTGATTCAGAACAAGAGTACAATCAAGAAGTTACTTGAAGATTGACAGATATCTAAAAATATTGTCTCAGCTACAGACAGATGAGTAACCAGATATATGAAAACACTTGAGAGAAATGGCCTAGAACTGATCATGAAGCAGATCCCAAAATGACAGGCAGTGTCTGAGAGACACTGGCAAGGATACAGATCAAAGACTGTGGGAGAGAGACAGGTCAATAACAGTTAATGCAAGTGAATGATGACTCCTCAAACCATAACCTGGTTGTCATGGATGGGCCACGGTTAGTCAAAATTCTTGCAGATATAAACCGGGATTCAGAGAGATGGCAGGTTGACTAACTTGCAGCCTTCAAGACCATAGTTTGGCTAAGTGCTGATGATCTAATAAAAATAAATTCTTATGGTTTCTTTTTGTTAATATCATTTATTCCTATAGCTTTAAAGTAATCAGGATATGTATGGCAATTTTGTCCTCATAACAAATCTGAAAGAAGAGACAGGCATCATCTCCCACTGATAAAGGAAATTTGCATAGTGGGACTCACAAAATAGAGGCAGCTGGAGTGGCCCACAAGCAAACTGAAACCCATGTCAGCCCACACTCACAGGAAACACCTCATTGTCTGGGAACCTAACATACATTAATCACACTCATCCAACTCAACTTTTGCCAGCTTATCTTACCCTAGAAAATAGACCTACTAGCCTTATCAGGAAATCCTTGACCTCTTAGCCAATCATGACCTATTTCTACATAACCTCTCCTAATGCTCTGTAATACCCATTCTTGCTAAAATCCCTCTGGAAGAGTGTTCCACTGCTTGTGAGGCACTGTGCATCCCTAACTCATGGGTTGTTTTCTCTCAAATAAAGGATACTTCATTAATTACTAAATTGTACTGTTTTTGTCATTTGACAGATTAACAAACTAAGGTCACAAAATGCTGAATTGACCTACCTACATTTACAGTTAAGCAGGAATTTGATGTGAGAGCCATCTGACTCCACAGCCAAGATTTGAATGATGATCAGTGCCACTGCCAAAGCATTTTTTATTTTAATGTTTTAACATTTTAAAATGTATTTGTATATTTTATTTTATTTTTTACTTAAAACATTTTTTAATTTTTATATCTATTTTTTCTTGTATTTTATTTTACATGGGTTCAACCATCTCATCCTCAGTCATTCCCTTCTCCTGCCTTCAATCTTCGCCAGCATCAGGGTCTTTCCCGGTCCCATCACTTCATGGCAAATAGCGGGGGAAACAATGGAAACAGTGACAAATTTTATTTTCTTGCACTCCAAAATCACTGCAAAAGCTGACAGCACTCGTGAAATTCAAAACTCGCTCCTTGGAAGAAAAGCTATGACCAACCTAGACAGCATATTAAAAAGCAGAGACATTGCCGAGAAAGGTCTGTTTGGTCAAAGCTAAGGTTATTCGTGGCCACACCACACAATTTGTGGGATCTTAATTCCCCAACCAGGGAGCAAATCCTGTCCCACAGTAGTGAAAGAAATGAGGGTTAACCACTGGATTCTGGACAACCAGGGAATTCCTTATTTTTTTATTTTATAGCTTTGGGTCCTGGATGTATATAGATCAGCATGAGGTCATTTTGTTTACAAAGGTAGATGAACAAATATTTTTCTAGATTTGTGAAAAATGCCATTGGTACTTTGATGTGGACTGCATTGAATCTGTAGATTGCCCCAGGAAGTGTGGTCGTTTTAATGATAGTAATTCTTTAACTCCATGAGCACAGTATATCATTCCATCTGTTTGTGTCATCGTCAGTTTCTTCAATCAGTGTCCTATAGTTTTCCAAGTTCACTTTAGTTCAGTTCAGTAGCCCAGTCGTGTCCGACTCTATATGACCCCACGGACTGTGGCACACCAGGCTTCCCTGTCTGTCACCAACTTCTAGAGCTTGCTCAAACTCATGTCCATCAGTCAGTGATGCCATGCAGCATCTCATGCTCTGTTATCCCATTCTCCTCCTGCCTTCAATCTTTCCCAGCATCAGGGTCTTTTTCCAACGAGTCCATGCTTAGCATCAGGTGGCCAAACTACTGGAGCTTCAGCTTCAGTATCAGCCCTTCTAATGAATATTCAGGGTTGATTTCCTTTAGGATTGACTCATTTGATCTCCTTGCAGTCCAAGGGACTCTCAAGAATCTTCTCCAACACCATAGATCAAAAGCATCAATTCTTCAGCACTCAGCTTTCTTTATGGTCCAACTCTCACATTAATACATGACTACTGGAGAAACCTTAGCTTTGACCAGACAGACCTTTCTCGGCAATATCTTCTTTTCTTCCAAGGAGTGAGAGTTTTGAATTTCATGACTGCAGTCAGCTTTTGCAGTGATTTTGGAGTGCAAGAAAATAAAATTTGTCACTGTTTCCATTGTTTCCCCTGCTATTTGCCATGAATTGATGGGACCGGAAAAGATCCTGATGCTGGCAAAGATTGAAAGCAGGAGAAGGGATGACTGAGGATGAGATGGTTGAATGGCATCACTGACTCAATTGACATGAGTTTGAGAACACTCTGGGAGTTGGTGATGGACAGGGAAGATGGTGCACTGCAGTCCATGGGGTTGTATAGAGTTGGACACAACTGAGCGACTGAAATGAACTGAACTGATGGGAGCAGATGCTATGATCTCATTTTTTTAATGTTTAGTTTTAAGCCAGCTTTTTCACTCTCCTCTTTCACTTTCATCAAGAGGCTCTTAGTTCCTCTTTGCTTTCTGCCATAAGGGTGGTGTCATCTGCATATGTGAGGTAACTGATATTTCTGCCGGCAATCTTGATTCAAGCTTGTGCTTCATCCAGCCTGGCATTTCACATGATGTACTCTGCAAAGAAGTTAAATAAGCAGGGTGACAATATACAGCCTTGACATACTCCTTTCCCAATTTGGAACCAGTCCATTGTTCCAGGTCTGTTTCTAACTGTTGCATCTTGACCTGCGTATAGATTTCTCAGGAGGCAAGTATGGTGGTCTGATATTTCCATCTCTTGAAGAATTTTCCACAGTTTATTGTGATCCACACATCAAAGGCTTTAGTGTAGTCAATGAAGCAGAAGTAGACGTTTTTATGGAATTCTATTGCTTTTTCTATGATCAAACAGACGTTGGCAGTTTGAGCTCTGCTTCCTCTGCCTTTTCTAAATCTAGCTTAAACATTTGGAAGTTCTTAGTTCATGTACTGTTGAAGCCTAACTTGTAGAACTTTTGTTATGGGAAGCACACTGACAGAAACAACCGACTCTGGCCAGGCACCATAGTAATCATTTTCATGAGTTGTTTTATGACAGGAGGTCCTGATAAAGAAGGCTGAACTGATAAGCCATCTCCAATGGGAAGAGTTCAGGAAAGGTCAAAAAGTGATGCCACGCATCTGACCACCTCCCAGAAACCTCCTTGCTGGAATCCATCTTGGCTGAACTAGGGGTGCACAACCAGGAAGGACTCTGAGTCAGAATGATTGGCTAAAGACAACCCAGAAGCTAATCCCATCACCAGAAAACCCTAAACTGTGAGCCACATGGCAGGGCAACTTTCCTGGGTTCCTTTACCCTACTGCTCTCTGCCCAGGTGCCCTTTTCCAATAAAATCTCTTGCTTTGTCAGCACATGTGTCTCCTCAGACAATTTCAAAGTGTTAGACAAGAGACCACTTTAGGCCCTGGAAGGGGTCCTCCTTCCTGCAACAATGGCGACTCTTGTGAGGACTCTTCCTCACTGGAAGAATGACATTCTGACTACTTAGGGTACTCAGGGACCAGCTTGCCTGTTGATGGACCAGACCCAGCGGCCACAACTGGGTCCCTTTTGTCCGTGGTCTCCTCCTGACACAGAGAAGTGACCTGAGTGCCCCGACCAGGTAAAGAACAAGTGACTTTATTGATCTTATGCCTCTTCCTCTCTTTTTCCTTTCCTTAAACCTTCCTAACCTATCTGACCCTGTTTTCTAGTCCCTGATCCTAGACACAGGAATCTGGTCGAAGGGCCTCAACCTGAGCTGAGGATTGGAGACTGATCACCTGCTTTGGGCAGAAAACTCAAATTCTGGTTCTGTTTTGGTCTGGTTTCTGGTCGGGCTGAGTTCCAGTCCTCCCTTCTCTGGAGGCCCAGGATAAAGACCCGTAATGTCTGTGTGTCTGCAGGTGGCAAGAGACATCTGTAGATCCACCCCTTTTGCCCTCCTCTCTCGCCTCCTCACCCCTCTACTTTCAACCTGGCTTCCTTTCCTCCATTTGAAATCTTTGGAGATCTGAGATATTTTCGTTATTCTGTTAGTACTTGGATCTGAAGTTCTGTGTTTATAGGAGGCTTTCTGAGAGACAGTAATCTTGTATGTAAGGGACTAGTTTATGAGGACTGTCAGGTCTATGTGTGTGTTTTATATTCCTTGCTCTGTGCTGTGGTTTATGATGGCCATTTTGCTTTGTGTGGCTACAATTTGGTTTAGACCTGCAGCCATTTTGTTAGAACTTGACTTTCTTTCCCTGTGCCTTGAGACCAGGGCTCTCAGCAACACTTAGCTAGACCATCTCTAACTCCTGAGACTGAGGGAAAATGGGAAGAAGCCTTTAAAATTTTTAATTATTTCAACTTTTAATTTTAAACAGTGAATCTTATATTGTAATATCTAATTCATGACTAGGGTTAGAAGATGAAGCTAGAGCTTGCCTTGTGTCTGCTGAATAGTGTGTGTTTTATATTCCTCGCTCTGTGTTGTGGTTTATGATGGCCATTTTGCTTTGTGTGGCTACAATTTGGTTTAGACCTGCAGCCATTTTGTTAGAACTTGACTTTCTTTCCCTGTGCCTTGAGACCAGGGCTCTCAGCAACACTTAGCTAGACCATCTCTAACTCCTGAGACTGAGGGAAAATGGGAAGAAGCCTTTAAAATTTTTAATTATTTCAACTTTTAATTTTAAACAGTGAATCTTATATTGTAATATCTAATTCATGACTAGGGTTAGAAGATGAAGCTAGAGCTTGCCTTGTGTCTGTCTGAATATGTGTGTGTCTTGGTATGTCTTTGTCTCTGGGTAATATTTTTGAGATTAATTTGTAAATGAGCTCTATTTAATTGGCTTAAAGAGAGTGAAATGAGATTTGCTCAGTTGTGTCCTACTCTTTTTCACCCCATGGACTATACAGTCCATGGAATTCTCCAGGCCTTCTTCATACCTTTTTCTATATGGGTGGGTAGGAGTGGATAGTCATTCCCTTCTCCAGGGAAAAGAAAAGTAAGCAATTACAAATGAAATAATTCTAAACTAAACAATGAATTCCAGGTTCATGTGAACTAGGAAATATTCAGTATTAAATTAATGCCTGGTAACATAGACATGTCTTTAGAACCATCAATAAGCATAATTGTACACTTATTGTACACAGAACATATATATTCTGTATACAGAAGTATAAAAGTACTTCTGTTGTACCTAGCCTTAGTTCAGTTCTGTCACTCAGTCATGTCTGACATTTTGCAACCCCATGAATCGCAGCACAGCAGACCTCCCTGTCCATTACCAACTCCCAACTTAATATGGTAATCATTTTGAAACACATATTATATCAAATCATTATGTTGTACACTTAAAACTAATCACTGTTTTATGCCAAAGAGATCTCAATAAAACTGAAAAGATACATAAAATATATCTTATTCACAACAATTCTGTGAGGTGGATAGGTAATCTTAATAATTATCATCCTGTCCTCCTTTTACAGATGGCAAAGCTTTTAAGTAATAAGAAATTCACATAGTTTGTGAGAGACAGCACCAGGATCATGGACAAGGACTTCCTGATCCTAAATACAGTGTGTGTCCAAAGTACAATGTTTATCATCTATAACTGAAGCTAGGTATTGAGCTTTGTGGAAGAGTTCTTTTATTATAATTGGAAACAAAAATAGATCTGTCTATTATAGTCTGCAATGCTTAAGGTCCTTGAGCAGAAGTCCATGATTGCCTCTTCTGCCCATGGCTTTTTCCACCTACAGCTGTTTTCAACCAGAACGAAGCCATAACCCAAGAGGTAAGAGTTTCCAAAGACCTAATTAAGCTGTCCAGTTCCCATGTGGTAAGAATTTGAACTAAGAGGTCAATGATTTGTAGATAATGATTCATATAGGTAAGCTGAACTCAAGTGAAAATAGCTATATGCACAAGGAGAAAGGAAGGAAATTCAATGGGAGAGAGGAAATATAAGAAACAGGGAAGAAAAGAATGGAGTAGACTAACACAGAGAAACAGAGACAACTATATTTTCCCTACAGAAACTCCAGATTGTCTGTTTCCTAAATGACTGCTTCAGATCCTCAAAGCATACACCATTCATGGAAATTATAACATTGGTAGCTAGACTGAAAAGACCAATGATTTTTATCCTAATTAATACCTCTAAGAATAAAATTCTTAACCTGTATGACTGTTGGTGACAAGGATGAGATAAGGGGTGAAGCACTGTCATCACTTGCTTACTAGTAGAAATAAAAAACATAGATCATCTAAAAATTTCTTCTTGCTCTCTTTTCAACTTTTCCACCTACTATAAAGAGCTATAGAATGTCAGAACTGAAAAAGAAATAACAGCTCATCAAATCCAAGTAGATTAAGCTAATTTTATTCCATTTATCTGCATGATATCCTTGGGAGGTTGGGAAAGGCAGAGAAGATGGATGGAGAAGCTATGGCACCAAGAGGATTCACCCAAGCCCCAGGGCTTATGCACAGCAAGGAACTCCTGGCTTTGAGTCCTCTTTTTCAGCAACAATTACATGACAGTTCATACTTTATTCTCTTAGAATTCTTCCCAGAGATTATTTGCCAAGATCAGGAAGATCAACAACACTTAATATTTTCCACTTCAGGATAGCCACAGGCCACCGGGGCCACACAACAGAAAAGTCCTGAATGAATGCAAATGAAACAAACAAAAAAATAGGGACTAGTAGAAGAAAGTTATTGCAGGGTTTAGTAGTTTATAACCAGAATGTGTTCCAGAAACTTTTAAGCTTGCTTCCTAGGCCTATTCCTGTTTATTGGAATGAATTGCCCAAGTCATTATTTCCCCAAGACCAATTTTCATTTGCCAGACAGAAATAACAGCACTGATAACCAGGATGCTATGAAAAACACAAATGAATGAAATAAAAAGAGCACCGAAGACAAGAAGAACTATAAAACCATGGATTTAGAGAGACAAAAATGAAGCCTTGACAGGTAATCTAGCTTTGAAATATAGAATAAGGTGTACTATACTTCTCTCCTTTGGCAGTTGTTAGGGATTTGCATTCATATATCTGTATTTATATCTCCAGAAGACTTTGCCAAACAGTTGGAAAGAAGAGAGAATGGAGAATTCATGGATCTGCTTTTACTGCTCCCCTCCACTCTGGGGCTCTTTGCTGAATCCGAGAGGAAAGGTTGATTGGGAGAACAGAAGAAACCATGAACTAGGATAAAATTTATCTCCAGAAACTTTCCGTTCATTCCCATCCTTCCCACCATCCCCATCCCACTGTTCAGCTGTCCTCCCCACTGTCTTTACCAGATTTTTAAAGTGGTTTTATGCTGCCACTGCCTTAAATGATAAGAATGTCCTCCCCTAAGGAACAAGTTCCATTCCCCTCCAGACTCACCAAAGAAATAGCTATCATATAAACTTTGTGTGATTCTCCACAAACATTTGTGGAGCTCTATTATTTACTAGATACCAACTTCAGCTTATACTCTTCTCATACCATGGACATTCTTAACCAGATGAAATACAGCTAGGTTCCAAAAGATGACAGTGCTAGAAATGTCAGCTACTCAGCCAGCCAATAAACCTACATAATTACAACCCCCAGAGACAGAGGGCAGTGGTCCATGTGGAACAAGGCTGATGCTTAAGTAGCTGAGCAGAGGCAGGATCTGACAGTGGCCTTGGTGTTCCTGTTCTCTGGCCCATGGCTGAGCCAAGGCTTTCATTAATGGACACATGAGCACAAGGGAAGCTCAAACCCAGGCAACCACCATGAAGTCAGAGAACAAGAGTGGCCAAAAAATATTGACTTGGCTTTGAAAAAGAGAGAATCTGTGCGGGTGTAGGAAAGCTTGTTCTCTCCATTCCCAAAAGACAAACAGTTCTTTTCATAAAAAGTAGAATGAAGTCTAAGTCACACATGTGACCTCAAACTGAAGAACAGCTAAGTATTTACAGATTTCTCCACTGATATTCAAAAGGATGCCCCATTTTTCTCCACCTTCCAGTTCAAGTGGCATGTCTTCAACTCTCACAGTACTTGCTATGAATAAACCAGACTGGCTTTGTTACCATCTGAAATTCTATAACAAGTATGTTTCAGCCTTGGCTGGCATTCTAAGGAGAACAGCAGGAACCTTATCATTGCAAAGTCCAAGGAAATCAGAACATGAACCCACAGTTGATATATTTTCTCATGACATACACAATTTTGCTGAAACTGCTGAGTTGAAATTTGAAATGCAAGGATGTTTTATATGAAAATTCTACAAGGACTTATGCTTCAGAAAAGGTTTTTTTGGTATTATACCCCTATTGCTGAACACCTTGTCACCTACTGGTTCTGAATTCACTCTGTTCTTACAACTAAGTACACTTTCAAAAAGATGCCAACTCTAATTCCAAACATGAACCCTTTTTTTCTTTATCGTTTAAACTTTGTCATTGTTCACTGATGCCGCATATGAAAGATGCTTCATTTAGCACTGTCACTAGCAGTGTACCCATTCCCGTGTTTCTAACATTGGCCGAGATCTATCTATTTCTCAGTCCATGAGCAAACATATTATGGACCATATGTTTCCTAGGAAGATATGTGAGATGGAAATTGGCAGATTGCGATTGCACTTGAGAATGTCTAGTGAAATTACTTTGGATCCCTGATGTATGGGAAAGCGGTTTGGATGGCTGACCAGACCAGATACTGTGCATGCTCGTGCCAGGGGAGCCAGAACAACACACTGACCCATTCCAAACCATTGGGGGGAAGCTGCTTAACTAGGGAAGTCTCTAGTTCGAGGGTTGGGTGATTTAAATGCTCAGTGGGAAAAGTTATTGGTCAGTTGATAAGTCAGCCATGGTCTGAAGACTTTTTCTCTTAACATAACAATTTGTCTTCAAACTTTTTAAAACCTCCAGTAGACTCTGTGCTAGCCAAATATTTAGTGGTTTTGTGAAGTTTTTTTGTATTCCTGTCAAATGCAGTTCTTTAGAAACCCATTTAAAATGTTGTCTCTTTTCCATATGGCATTCTGAAAGGGAACAAGGAATTGCAAATTTAAGATTGTGACAAAAAAGAATGCTCTTTGTAACTATTTCCGTACTTGCTAAGTTTCTTAAATGAATTTGATTTATATTGTGCCAAGAATGAGTACCATGTTGATCCTTAGGACCATGAGTTTTTTAGACCCTTGGCAATTAGAATAACTGTACATATGGTATGTTGCAGGGTTTTGGTGTTTAATTTTACTATGATTTGAAGTTTGATTGACTGATTCCACAAATGAATTTTGAAGAAGGATAAATCATCCAAGTTTCCTCTCAACACTTTCAAAGCATCTTTATGAAGCTCTAAGGTCTAGGACCCCAAGCACTGTTTGCAAAGTGTTCTTAGTCGATCTCATTGCCTTGTTCTGTATGCTGGGACATCACATTTTCTTAGATTTTAAGACTGTAGGGGCTGTAACTTTGACCATTTTCAATGTGACTCTGTAAGGCAAGCCAAATAATTTACCCTTTTGAGAAGACTTAGGGTCCTTTCCAAACCATGGCTCTCTTCAAGGTGGTTCTCCATCCGTAGACTGTTGTACTTTATATCTTATAATCCCCACCCTGCTCCCAACTGTGGCTATAGCCAAAGAATGTGTGCCCAACCCAAAGGTGGCCATCCATAGACTGGGTGAGGTCCAAGAAGGGGTTGATCTGGAGAGCTCTACTCAACAAAATGTTGCAGTGACTGACCCCTGATCCCATTATACTTGTCACTTGAAATCAGATTGAGGGATGTACAAAGTTGGAATCAATGGTGGGAAAACAATTTAGGAGAAAAATAAGATTGATAGCACAACTAAAGAGTAAAAGCTGAAGGTGGTAAGAAATAAGTAAAGAACAAGGCATAGAGGAAGCTGACCTTGAACATGACAGAATACCACTGGGGTTGTCAGGGATCACCACAGCTGTGGGTTATTAAAGATATTGCTGCATTTTAATTGGTTCCCCAGTGTTCTATCAGTTTGGCTGTGGAGTTGCTGAGATTGGTTTCTGTCCTTATAGCACATCTCTGTTAACAGAGATAAAGCAATTGGGCTTTTTCCAGTTTCTGACAAATGATACTTGACATATTGTGCCAAGAGTGAGTACCATGTTCATCATTTGGACAGTGATTTTTTAAAAGCCCTATAGACCTTGGCAATTAGAATAACTGTACATAGGGTATGTTGCAGGTTTTTGGTTTTTATTTTTGCTGTTTTGAAGTTTGACTGATTCCACAAATGAATTTCTTTATTAAGTAAGTGGTTTATTTTCTATGAAGTGAAACACCTGTTTTGTGGATAGATGTTTTGACATGTTCTATGAGATCTACAAAATGAAAATCCACAGTTACTATACTCAGTGGGCTCATTGGTTTAAAGAACTAGTATGATAGAGTATTGACAGAGGCAGAGGAGGGTTAAAAGTGGACATTCTGGCCCAGACTATTGGCTTGCAACTAGCAGTGTGCCCCCATACAAGTTACTGAACCTCTTTGTGCCTAGATTTCCTCATCTATAAAATTGGCAACACTATAAAACTGTAAGGGAAAGTGTTAGTCACTTAGTCGTGTCCGACCCTTTGCCACCCCATGGGCTGTAGCCTGAAGAACACTGTGTGATGCAAACCATATTAGACACATTCTCTTTTGTCCATGAGGATTCTCCAGGCAAGAGTACTGGAGTGGGTAGCCATTCCCTTCTCCAGGGGATCTTTCTAACGCAGGGGTCAAACCCAGGTCTCCTATATTGCAGGCAGGTTCTTTACCATCTGAACCACCAAGGAAGCCCTGTAAAACTGTAAAACCTACCTCACAGTATACTTGTTAGGATTATGTGAGGTAAGATCTAAAAAGAGTCCAGAATAACTAAAGTTGTCCATGCCCTTCCCCAGCAGCTGAGGTCCTTGGAGAAAAGGAAGGATTTGTGTTGATTAGAGGCATCTCTCTATAAACTTATTCCTCATGGGAAGATGGCCCATTTGCCAAACCAGTCAATGCAGATTCCAAGTGTGCATAGAACAATACCCACTCAGTGCCATCCATCCTTGGCACAGAACATCCCTCTTCTCATTGGTCACTGACTTGCCATGGAAGGAATTTGGTTCCCCAGTCTCCCTGCCCTTTCTTTGCTCCTACCTTTGCCAGACATCTGCTACACATGCAGCTCTTGTGTCTGCTTCACCTTTCCCGCATGATCTTGTTCTCTCCCCCTCTTCCCTCCTTGTACTCTCTTACAGGAAAGAACCAGGGGCAATTTTCTTTACAACATATGTAACCACACAAAACATACATTTCCCTCTTGGCTCTGGAGTGTTCTGAGTCGATCAAGACCATCTGTGCTTGCATATCCAATATCCCCAGTCTACCCCACCCCCTAAATCTAATCCTTTCTGTGTAATTTAGCAGGATCTTTGTGCTACAAAGCCCTTAATAATTTTTAAACAAAATTACCTTAATACATAGCAATTGCTAAATGCAATACGGAAATATTTATTTTTCTTGCCAGCCATAGATTCCAGAGTCTGTAAGCTGCCTTGCATAACTTGCAGAACTCTGTGTGATGCAAACCATATAAGACACATTTCTTAAATCTACTCCTTTAGGGAGTCTAGCAGCACATCATATCCAATTCTACAAGAAGTGAACACTAAAAATTATCAGCAAGTTAATTGCTCAGGGCAAGAACCCAAGCCAGCCTTATAATGTTTAATTTCCCATTGACCCTTCTTTGGCTGACATCTGAGAGGCAATACTGAGTCTTTCCTGTGGCACCTGATCTCTAATTGTTGACTTTTGCTTATCATCACTGCAAAACACTCAGACAGAAATTCTACTGACAGACAGGAAACTGACTGGAAAGTCATACCATCAGAGCATCCTGGAATATGTAAGATGGTCACACAACTGTAGTCATGGAGAAGTACTGAAGATTAAAAAAAATTATTTTTGTAATCCTATACTTACAAAATCATTTAAGTGTTAACGAATTTTCCCATGGATTTGAAAATATATAGTCATTCTTTCTGGAATTTTTGAAACTCCATGAGTTTGCCATTTGCTCCACTGAATCTAAAATTTTTTGAGTCCTGCTGAGTCATTCAGCAAAGCTGCCTGAACTCTTTGTTGTATGCAGTACACTTGGATTGACTCTGTGGTGACTGTTACAGCAGGTAAAATACACATTTTAGTCCCCAAGAAACTTACCATCTAGCAAAAGAAATAGAACAATATAAACAGGTGGTAGGCAGATTGATAGCTTAAAGTTGTCTACTCCCTAATCTCTGGAACCTGTGAATATGTTACCCTACAAGGGAAAAGGGACTTTGCAGATATGACAAAAGTTGCAGATATTGTGATGGGGAAGATAATGTTGGATTATTAGGTGGCTTCAACATAATCACACAATACTTTAAAATCAAAGAGAAAGTGAAGTGAAAGTATTAGTTGCTCAGTTGTGTCTGACTCTTTGCAGCCCCATGGATTCTAGGCTACCAGGCTCCTCTATTCATGGAATTCTCCAGGGAAAGATACTGGAGTGGGTTGCTATTCCCTTCTACAGGGGATCTTTCTGACTCAGGGATCAAACCCAGGTCTCCTGCATTGCAGGAAGATTCTTCACTATCTGAGCCACAAGGGAAGCCCACAGTCAAAAAGAAGAAGATATACATGATCAGAGAGATACAGTGCTGCTGGCTTTCGAGCAAGCAAGGAATGTGGGCAGGCTCTAGAAGCTGTTCGAGGCAGGGAAATGAATTCTTCCCTAGAACCTTCAGAAAGGAATAGAGTCCTTCTTAAACCTTGATCTTAGCCAAATGAGAACCATGGCAAGTTTATGACCTCCACACTTGTAAGCTAAAAATGTTTGAGTTAAGTCACTGGATTTGTAGTAATTTATTCTAGTAGCAATAGAAAACTAATACAGTACATACTTTTAATACAAGTCAGAGAGTGTCAATTGCTATAGCAGAGGTACAAAGTGATCTTCTTTGAAGGTCAGCATGATGAAATTGACTCTATTTTTCACCCTTGCTGTTCTTGACTCTAGATTTGTATTCCTTTTGGATTTGCAACAAGTAATAGCAACATCAAAGTAGTATCACAATACTCTCTCCATCTTCCGGGGGCTCTACAGCACGAAGGTAAGCTGCCCATGCACATGGTGTAAGTGAATTGCACAAGATGAGATGCTGGCAAAGTGGCTAACCCTGAATTAAACAGTCCACACCCAAGAGGCATTTTCCAAAGCTGTGACTAATGTAGCTAAAAGTAAATTTCTGGGATCACAAAGATACATTCATGATAACATCTTAGTAATGGCAAACATTATCCTAAAACTTTTTACTTTAAAAATTATTTTTATAGCATTCCTGGAGTCTGATACCCACTTTTAGCAAGATTAAAAAAAAATAACTAGGACTAAATATTAACTCCTTTCCTGTAGTCTGCATGGTGAGTCAAGAATGAAGCTGGAATTGCTAAAATGTCCCTGACTAAATGGAAAAGATAAACAAAATGAAAATGGTTAAAAAAAAAAAAAAGAACCTGAGTGAGAGTTAATAGAAATAATACCTTAAATATTTTTACACCTATTTATATGTGGTCACGCTTAATACTTATAATAATGTTGTGAAGATCTTATTATCCTCGCTTTACCAAGGAGGAAACCAAAGTCTCAGAGGTTCAATGACTTGTTACTAAGTAACAGTGCCCAGACTTAAACCAAGCAGTAATTAGAAAACTCTACCTCTTTTTCCCTAACACCATCCAAGGCCTGTAGGCCCCTGCAGGGCAGGGACTGTGGATGTCAACAGCACTTAATAGAATGCCTGTACTCAGCAATGACTGTGAAAAGAAGGCAAATACAGTCTTCCCTCTGTGCTCCATCACCGGGCAGCTCTCAACTAGAACACAAGACAGCACACATTCTCAAAAACTCAAGTGATTCTAGAAAGAGGTTTTAAACCTTTGGGACAGATTCAAATCATCTGTGGAGATTTTGAAAATTCAGATATCTTGGTACCTCGTCTTGCTATTGCAGGGCATAAATAAGACCCTCTTCGGACCAGATCTTACAGTGAATCATCTAATTCCATTGAAACACAGGTTTCAGGACACCACAAAACAGAAACCAAATGGTTTGTTCTTTCTTTTTTCCTATTAAACAAGATATTACATAATAAGCAAATGATACCCCCTAAAATCTCTAGTTTCCTGACATGAGTCAGTATAGTCCTGTACTGTAAGAAGAACTGGTTTTCCTAGTAATAAAGTATCTCCAAAGGAGTTCCTCACATAACTGGCAATCAAACTGTTGGTAGAGAGAAAATGACAGGCAATCAAACAATTGTTCCCGTGTCGAAGAGGTCTGTGTGCTTGCACGTATAGCCAGAAATGGAAGATTCATGAGAATACTGTACCATAACTTCTTACCTCTTTACTTACTCTAAGGGCCTTGTTTTTTATTATTATCTAATAGAAACCTAATACAATGAGCATTCATATCTAAATAGAGCTGGAGTTTTAATGGGAACTCTGTAAATGTTAACACATTCTCCCTTACTGTAACACAGAAACAGAAGTGGCACAGAAATCTGGGTGAGTTAAGAACAATGATCATAGTTTATTAAATCCATATGTTTTATTAAAAGGCAAAATGGTTACCGGATGGTGTGCAGGATTCTCTAAGTCCATCTCGGGGCTAGACACCCAGATTTTTAAAAGAGGTCCAGAAGTTATTTGGGCGCACACTAGAATTGACGACAGTGTTCTGTAATCAAAATTCCCCTGTAGGCTGAACTGTGGCTAACCTTTTATTGATCTATCATAGAATGGGTATGAGACTTGAATCCACAACACCTTTCACTGGCTTAATGAAGCCATTCTTCTCAGTCCTCTTAAGTGAAACAAAAGGGACTAAGTGAAATCTAGAAAGTGTAATACTATATAAACTAAACAAAATCTTTAAAATTATAGCTAAAAAGAACAGGAGTAAAGGGAAATTATTTTAAACAATGTGATGATAGAATTTTCTCAAAAGGAGAAAAACAAATGTTCTACTAGCCCTTTTGCAAGACCGTCCTAACAATGAGGTCAGTCAAGCAAAGTGGCATTTTTCCTTGGAATTCATTGAGGTATTCAGGTCATAATTGGCTGCAGCATTTGGGAAAATTTAGGGGAAGAAACTTGGCTTTTGGAGAAGAGGGAAAAACTATCTCAATGCCCCAGAAGCTCTCTTTCAAACTCCAGATTTGCAGTGGGGCATTTAGAGTTAGAATTTTCACTAAAGAAGAAAATATACTGAAGCCACAGCTTTCAAACAAGGGGGAAGATCAAGGAGATGGTTTAAAAAAAGAAAAGAAAATTCTGGAAGAAATAGTCATAGACAGTTGAATGGTCAAATAATCTAACTGAATCATAGGAAAGAATGATGCTGTATCTAAATGTTGGTTGGGGATGAGTGTCTTGAGCTCATGATGTGATTGCCCATTTGTTGAACACAGGTGCACGGAAAGGATGCCACTCTCATTAAAAAATTTCATTTATCAAGTTTATCATGGTAATTCTTTGTCATATACCCTCCTGGGACTCTGCCTTGCCTGCTTTTTATATTATTTTCTTGAAAAGACTGAGGATGGTTTAGGGTGACTAATATCATAATCCACCACTTGATCATGTATTTCAGAAGTACCCACTGTGTGCCTGGCACTCTGCCAAGGAATATAAGAATGACAAAGAAGTAAAGAATGATGTCTACTCACATGAGACAAAATCTAACTGTAGAAATAGAACTTCAGCAATGCAGATATTAAGTAACAATTGTTTATCTGATGCCAGTTGGAAGTACAATATGATATCTGGATAGGAGGAAGCAATGTGGGCTGGGGTATTTGAGAGAAGACCTCAGAGGGAGGTTGAGCTTGATCTATACCTTAATGAATGAAACGGAGGTGGGAGGCATTAAGAGAGCGTGAAAAGAGCTAGAGGCAGTGAAAAGCTCAGAAGGTATAAGGAAATGATTATATCTGTCTGGGCATTGAGCTTGAAATATATATATGTTTGAGATTTTGGGTGTGAGTCATGGAAAAAGACTGTGGTACAGCAGAATGAGCCCAGGTTTTGAGACTGAATTCTGATTTTGCCACTATAACCTAGTTCACTTTGGTATAGTCATTCAGGCTGAATCTTTGCGACCCCATGGACTGAAGCAAGTCAGACCTCCGTGTCCATCACCAACTCCTGGAGCCCATTCGAACTCATATCCATCAAGTCAGCGATGTAATACAACCATCTCATCTTCTGTTGTCTTCTTCTCCTGCCTTCAATCTTTCCCAGCATCAATATGTTTTTTAATGAATCAGCCCTTCGCATCAGGTGGCCAAATTATTGGTGCTTCAGCATCAGTCCTTCCAATGAATATTCAGGACTGATCTCCTTTAGGATTGACTGGTTAGATCTCTTTGCAGTCCAGGGACTCTCAAGAGTCTTCAACACTACAATTCAAAAGCATCAATTGTTTGGTGCTCAGCTTTCTTTATAGTCCAACTCTCACATCCATACATGACTACTGAGAAAACTATAGCTTTGACTAGATTGACCTTTGTCAGCAAAGTAATATCTCTTCTTTTAAAGATGCTGTCTAGGTTTGTCATAAAGTTTCTTCCAAGGAGTGTCTTTTTAATTTCATGGCTGCAGTAACCATCTGTGGTGATTTTGGGGCCCAAGAAAATAAAGTCTGTCACTGTTTGCATTATTTCCCCATCAATTTGTTATGAAGTGATGGGACCAGATGCCATGATCTTCGTTTTTTTAATTTCACCAGCTTTTAAGCTAGCTTTTTCTCTCCCCACTTTCACTTTCATCATGGGGCTCTTTAGTTGCTCTTCACTTTCTGCCACAAGGGTGGTGTCATCTGCATATCTGAAGTTACTGATTTTCTCCCTGCAATCTTGATTCCAGCTTATTCTTCATACTGTCTGGCCTTTCACATGATGTCCTCTGCATGTAAGTTAAAAAGCAAAGGTGACAATATACAACCTTGACAAACTCCTTTTCCAAATGTGAACCAATCTGTTGTTCCACGTTTGGTTCTAATTGTCGCTTCTTGACCTGTGTATAGGTTTGTCAAGAGACAGGTAAGGTGGTCTGGTATTCCTATCTCTTTAAGAATTTTCCCCAAATTCTCTTTAAGAATTTGTTGTGATCCACACAGTCAAAGGCTTTAATAAAATCAATGAAGCAGGTGTTCTTCTGGAACTGTCTTGCTTTTTCAATGATCCAATGGGTGTTGGCAATTTGATCTCTGGTTCCTCTGCCTTTTCTAAATCCAGCTTGAATATCTGGAAGTTCTCAGTTTCTGTACTGTTGAAACCTAGCTTGGAGAATTTTGATCATTACTTTGCTAGTGTGTGAGATGAGTGCAATTGTGTGGTAGTTTGAACATTCTTTGACATTTCCTTTCTTTGGAATTGGAATGAAAACTGACCTTGTCCGTGCTGAAAAAGCAGAAATTTTAGTTGTACTTATTTGAAAATGCCCCCTGACTTATCTCTCCTTAAATATTCCTCCTTAGCCTCTGTGCTTCTTCAAACCACTTCTACCTCTGGCCTAGGACCATTTTCCATCTCCCTAATAAAAAAGACAGAACCAAAGAATTGATGCTTTCAAACTGTGGTGCTGGAGAAAACTCTTGAGAGTACCTTGGACAGCAAGGAGGTCAAAGCAGTCAATCCTAAAGAAAATCAACCCTGAATATTCACTCGAAGAACTGATGCTGAAGCTGAAGCTCCACTACTCTAGCCAGCTGATGGGAAGAGCCAACTCATTGGAAAGAACCCTGATGCTGGGAAATATTGAGGGCAAGCGGAGAAGGTGGTGACAGAGTATGAGACGGTTGGATGGCATCACCAACTCAATGGACATGAATTTGAACAAGCTCTGGGAGATAATGGAAGACAGGGGAGCCTGGTGTGCTGCAGTCCATGGGGTCACAAAGAGTTGGACATGACTGAGTGACTGAACAACAACAACAAGTGCAGGTCATTAACCAGAACTGTAGGACACACTCCACTGGAGATGATGTTGCTACTTGTCACCTGGAAACAGTCACCCTGAGTGAGATGCAGTACTACCCTGACCCCTTCTTTTTTCCACAGTGCCTACAGACAAAGCTTACAAGCACAACAGGCTTAAGGTAGTGGTCCTCAGACTGGGCAGAACATTAGAATTACCTGGGGAGCTTCCAAGATACTGATGTTCAGACCACTGAATCTGAAACTCTGCAAGGTGGTACCCAAACATTAGCATCTTTTAAAGCTTCCAAGTGATTCCAACGTGCATCCAGGGGTGAGAACTACAACTCTAAAGCAATCACCTGGGAGATTCTGCTGGAGAAGAGTGACTGTCACACTTCAAGTTCCACAAAGTGATCTGGAGGGAGAGAGACTTGCTACTAGACCTTCTGCAATCCAACTCAGGTGGGGCATGGACCTTTCAAGCAACTTCTCTTTAAGCTTGTCCATCAGCATGGGTTTCAGACAGACCTGTTCCCTCCTTTGATTGGCCAATGAGCAACTGTTGAGCCTGTTAAGCCACGTTAATGTGGCTCCCCCAGATAAATTATTTTCAGAGATTGTACAGCCTAAACCCATGAAAGGAATAGGAATATATTCACAAATGACTCAAAAACTTCTCACAAGTGAGTCAACATTTTACACAATTATGAAAAGATGTGTTTGTTTATTTCTTTCCTTCCTTATATCTCTCTTTATCCATGCTGTTTTCAGTTTGTGGCCACTTTTGGCCCACTCAAAAGTAAGGGGAAAAATTCAGTGTTGTGCTATATCCATTTAATGGCACTTTTTAAAAAAATATAAATTTATTTATTTTAATTGGAGGTTAATTACTTTACAATATTGTATTTGTTTTGTCATACATCAACATGAATCTGCCAGAGCTATACATGTGTTCCCCATCCTGAACCCCCCTCCCTCCTCCCTCCCCATACCATCCCTCTGGGTCATCGCAGTGCACCAGCCCCAAGCATCCAGTATCATGTATTGAACTTGGACTGGTGATTCATTTCATATATGATATTATACATGTTTCAATGCCATTCTCCCAAATCATCCCACCCCTCCCTCTCCCACAGAGTCCAAAAGACTGTTCTATACCTCTGTGTCTCTTTTGCTGTCTCGCATACAGGGTTATTGTTACCATCTTTCTAAATTCCATATATATGCATTAGTATACTGTTTTTCTTTCTGGCTTACTTCACAGTAATCGGCTGTGAAGTTAGCTCGGCTCCAGTTTTATCCACCTCATTAGAACTGATTCAAATGTATTCTCTTTAATGGCTGAGTAATACTCCATTGTGTATATGTACCACAGCTTTGTTATCCATTCATCTGCTGATGGACATCTAGGTTGTTTCCATGTCCTGGCTGTTATAAACAGTGCTGCGATGAACACTGGGGTACAAGTATCTCTTTCAATTCTGTTTCCTCGGTGTCTATGCCCAGCAGTGGGATCGCTGGATCATAAGGCATTTCTATTTGCAATTTTTTGAGGAATCTCCACACTGTTTCCCATAGTGGCTGTACTAGTTTGCATTCCCACCAACAGTATAAGAGAGTTCCCTTTTCTCCACACCCTCTCCAGCATTTATTGCTTGTAGACTTTTGGATCACAGCCATTCTGACTGGCATGAAATGGTACCTCATTGTGGTGTTGATTTGCATTTCTCTGATAATGAGTGATGTTGAGCATCTTTTCATGTGTTTGTTAGCCATCTGTGTGTCTTCTTTGGACCTTGCATTCCTATACACTAATAATGAGAAAGTAGAAAAAGAAATTAAGGAAAGAATTCCATTCACCATTGCAACGAAAAGAATAAAATACTTAGGAATATATCTACCTAAAGAAACTAAAGACCTATATATAGAAAACTTGAAACACAGGTGAAAGAAATCAAAGAGGACACCAATAGATGGAGAAATATATCGTGTTCATGGATTAGAAGAATCAATATAGTGAAAATGAGTATACTACCCAAAGCAATTTATAGATTCAATGCAATCCCTATCAAGCTACCAGCGGTATTTTTCAGAGTTAGAACAAATAATTTCACAATTTGTATGGAAACACAAAAAACTTCGAATAGCCAAAGTAATCTTGAGAAAGAAGAATGGAACTGGAGGAATCAACCTGCCTGACTTCAGGCTCTACTAGAAAGCCACAGTCATCAAGACAGTATGGTACTGGCACAAAGAAAGAAATATAGATCAATGGAACAAAATAGAAAGTCCAGAGATAAACCCATGCACCTATGGACACCTTATCTTCGACAAAGGAGGCAAGAATATACAATGGATTAAAGACAATCTCTTTAACAAGTGGTGCGGGGAATATTGGTCAACCACTTGTAAAAGGATGAAACTAGAACACTTCTAACACCATACACAAAAATAAACTCAAAATGGATTAAAGATCTAAACATAAGACCAGAAACTATAAAACTCCTAGAGGAGAACATAGGCAAAACACTCTCCGACATACATCACAGCAGGATCCTCTATGACACACCTCCAAGAATATTGGAAATAAAAGCAAAAATAAACAAATGGGACCTAATTAAACTTAAAAGCTTCTGGGCAACAAAGAAAATTATAAGCAAGGTGAAAAGACAGCCTTCAGAATGGGAGAAAATAATAGCAAATGAAGCAACTGACAAACAACTAATCTCAAAAATATACAATCAACTCCTGCAGCTCAACTCCAGAAAAATAAATGACCCAATCAAAAAATGGGCCAAAGAACTAAATAACATTTCTCCAAAGAAGACATACAGATGGTTAATGGCACTTTTTTAGCCATCTAGAGAGCATCTAAGTGTGAGAATTATACCTCAAAAGAATTTTGGGCTCAAACATTTTCTTTTTGTTGTTGTTTCTTTGTGAGGTTTGAGAAAGTTGGTTAAATTCTTCTGGATAATATCTGAATAAGCTTTGGATGAGTCTCTTAGTCTTTCTGAGCCTCAGCCTTCTCATCTAGAAAGAGATAATATTAGCATCAAATCACAGGATCATGATTTTTTAAAAATTTAATTGGAAGATAATTGCTTTGCAATGTTGTGTTGGTTTCTGTCATCCTTCAACACGAATCAACCATAGGTATACATATGTTCCCTCCCTCTTGAACTTTCCTCCCACTCCACCCCACCCCTCTAGCTTGTCACAGAGCACCAAGTTGAGCTCCCTGCATCACACAACAAATTCCAGCTGCTTATTTGTTTTATATATGGTAATGCATATGTTTCATGGCTACTTTTTCAATTCATCCCACCCTCTCCTTCCCCCACTGTGTCTGCAAGTCTGTTCTCTATGCCTGCATCTCTATTGCTATGATACAAAGTATACCTCGCTTTTGAAATATCATATACAAAGCACTCTATTTTTTTATAGTATTTCATCCCCATTAGTTCATGTAAGCTATGAATCATCTCATTTCTTACTTTAATTTTTAAATTCCCATTTATCATAGTTTCCCACTTCTATTACTCTTGTCCTTCCATAGGCTCCCATCTTAAAGTGTTTTGGGTTAATTCTACTTGCCTTCTTAGAATAGCTATTTTGATGTGTGTGTGTGTGTGTGTGTGTGCATCCGCATGTGACCTGGGGGTGGAGGTAGGGACTGCATGGTATGGTGAATATCTTATGCTTCCAACTTTACCCACTCAATATTAACTTTAAAAAGTCTACTCATGTGTCCTTTAAGTATTTCTTCCTTTGTTGCATATATTCCACGATGTGCTCTAAATCACATCCTCAGCAGATGCCAAGTTTAGCTGCAATACCTCAATGCCACAAACAACACCATTGCTCTGCAGACTTTCTGGGGTTTATACCTAGATGTGAAATTTCTGGGCCATATAGTGAAGCTATATTTTTTAAAACTGAGTTCTGCTCACTAGAATGGTCTACAGGCAATTTACTGTAGGGAAGTTTCCTAGTATAATCCCACATGGCCTCCAGCATTTGGTACCGTCTGAAGAACATGTTATTTTAAAATAACATTCACTTCTATTAACATTAAGACCTAAAATAGTGAGATGGTCTAAAGAAAGACATTTCATAAATAAAATCCTGTTCTTCAAACAGCCTGGTTTGATCCCTTCACTATGAGAGATAGAAAGCAGTACAGAGATGTGGTTTATCTCCACTAAAGGAAGGGACATTGCATGCCCTCCATTTGGAAGGAGAGTCAGAAGTTCAATTTAATAGGAAGACTTGAAACTTTCTTTTCAAGCAAGTTGTAGCCACTGTGAACTGCAAAAATATTTTTTACTTGAGAGTGTGAGATGAGTACTAATGCCTTGGGCCCCAGGTCACTCTGCCAAGGATAAAATGAGGACACCACAATTTCACCTCAGGATTTGGACCTGACAAGACTGCTAAGCTAGGATGGCAAAGAAGACACAGTTCATACCTCATGGAACTTACAGGACAGTGGGAAAGATAGAAGGCAAAAAATAATTACAAAAGATACTTGTGAGTCTGAGACTTAAGCAGTCTCACTGAAGTAGACTTTGGAATTATCTTGGATGTCAGAGCCTAGTTCCCTGGGATATGTAGTCACAGCTCTTATCACCCAATTTAGAAGTCTTTCCCAACTCCCCTGTCTGCAAGAAAGATGAAGTCCCTTGCTTATGTAAGCTACTTTCCAACTCACAGTATATCCAGGTTCTCTCTCTCTTTATTTAAGCAAGTCTCTTAACTTGAATTTGTCTGGCATGTTCAGATTCATCTTTTTGGCCAAAAATTATTCAAAGATTAATGGTCCTGAGAGAAATAATGTTCCTCACACTAGATTTTGAAGGAGCTGTTCAATCTTTCTTAATTCAGCAGTGAGAATGATGAGCTGGAACAAGAATACCCTTGACAGAAACTGTCCTCATCGGCTATTTTTCTTGTATCCCAAGAAGGTTTGATGGGCTCTTGAACTTTCCCCTTGAGCTAGTAGTTGGAAAGTACTTTGACTCCTGGCAACTTACCCAGTAGTCTGATAAATGTGACTTAGCTACCTTAGTTCTGGTTTGCGGGAAACAGTAGAATTTTCTATGGTTATTTTGTATACTGTTACAAAAGAGAAAGCTTTTCTTTCATATGTGTGGGTTCTGTAGGCAGGAAGGATTGTGAAAGAAAAATTAAATGGTAACAGCAAATCCAGTTGACTCCTGGGATTTCAAGTATGATAAGCAGTGCCTTTCTCTCCCCATTATTGATTTCATGGTGTTTAGAAGTAACTGCTAGGTTTTCTTTTAAGTGTATTAGAAAATATTAGTGTTAGACATATTGTTGATATGACATATGGAACACATTTTAGCAGCAGGGCTACTGACTCCCTACATGATACATGGGTTTTTATCTGTGTTAAATGAAAAAAATATGGTGTTTTTTATTTTGCTTTGTAGAGTTGAAAGTCTATAACTAAGGGTATATTGAGATTAAGGGAACTCTAGCACTCTCTTTTTTTACAGTCATCTTAATGGCTAATATAATCATACCAATTATGAAGTTGAGAGGATCCAGTAATGATACCATTTGCTGGAAACTTTCTTCATTTTAGGCCCTGCATCAATTGCTCATTGGTTTATGCAATTAACAACTATTTATTAGTGTATATGACAGACACTTTGATAAACACTAAGACTATAATGGAAAGACTGAGACAGTCCCTAACCGGTGAGAAAGACAGAACCCAAACAGAAAAGAAGCAGATAATCACAAGAAAAAGTTCTGAATATTGTAATAAAGAAAGAGAGCACTATAAGAGAACAAAAGAAGGATGAGATTGAGGGATATGAAGACAGGAAAACTATGTTTAAGGTGAGGCCTAAAGGATGAATGGGAGTTATACTCAGGAAAAAAGAGAGAAGAGGAGTAATTTATAGGCAATGGGAACAATCTTAGGGAAGATTACAGCTGAGTGAAAGATTATAGCATATTTCAGGAACTGAAATGAGTCCAGGTGTCCTTAGCTGATGTGTGCAATGAGAGGACGCAGAGGCAGTGGCCATATTATAATAATCTTTTAAAAGCATGATTGAGGCTTTAGAATTTATTCCAAAACATATGGTTGTATTATCCTCATATAACAGATAAGAAAATTAGCTTTGAGAGGTTAACTATGTTTCTAATTATGAGCAAGTAAGAAGAGGTGGCAAGAATACACAGAAGAATTATACAAAAAAGATCCTCATAACCCAGATAACCACGATGGTGTGATCACTCACCTAGAGCCAGGTATCCTGGAACACGAAGTCAAGTGGCCCTTAGGAAGCATTACTACAAACAAAGCTAGTGGAGGTGATGGAGTTCCAGTTGAGTTATTTCAAATCCTAAAAGACGGTGCTGTGAAAGTGCTACATTCAATATGCCAGCACATTTGGAAAACTCAGCAGTGGCCACAGGACTGGAAAAGGTCAGTTTTCATTCCAGTCTCATAAAAGGCAATACCAAAGAATGCTCAAACTACCACACAATTGCACTCATCTCACATGCTAGCAAAGTAATGCTCAAAATACTCCAAGCCAGGTTTCAGCAATATGTGAACTGTAAACTTTCAGATGTTCAAGCTGGATTTAGAAAAGGGAGAGGAACCAGAGATCAAATTGCCAACATTTGCTGGATCATGGAAAAGGCAAGAGAGTTCCAGAAAAACACCTATTTCTGCTTTCTTGACTATGCCAAAGCCTTTGACTGTGTGGATCACAATAAACTGTGGAGAATTCTTAAGGAGATGGGAATACCAGACCACCCGACCTGCCTCCTGAGAAACCTGTATGCAGGTCAGGAAGCAACAGTTAGAACCAGATATGGAACAGACTGGTTCAAATTTGGAAAAGAACACGTCAAGGCTGTGTATTGTTACCCTGCTTATTTAACTTATATGCAGAGTATATCATGAGAAATGCCAGGCTGGATGAAGCACAAGCTGGAATCAAGATTGCCAGGAGAAATATTAATAATCTCAGATATGCAGATGACACCACCCTTATGCAGAAAGTGAAGAACTAAAGAACCTCTTGATGAAAGTGAAAGAGGAGAGCGAAAGAATTGGCTTAAAACTCAACATTTAGAAAACCAAGATCATGCATTTGGTACCATCACTTCATGGCAAATAGATGGAGAAGCAGTGGAAACAGTGAGAGACTTTATTTAGGGGGGCTCTAAAAGCACTGCAGATGATGACTGCAGCCATGAATTAAAAGATGCTTACTCCTTGAAAGAAAATCTATGACAAACCTAGACAGCATATTAAAAAGAAGAGACATTACTTTGCCAACAAAGGTCCATCTAGTCAAAACTATGGTTTTTCCAGTAGTCATGTATGGATGTGAGAGTTGGACTATAAAGAAAGCTGAGCACCAAAGAACTGATGCTTTTGAACTATAGTGTTGGCGAAGACTCTTGAGAGTCCCTTGGTCAGAAAGGAGATCCAACCAGTTCATCCTAAAGGAAATCAGTCCTGAATATTCGTTGGAAGGACTGATGCTGAAGCTGAAACTCCAATACTTTGACCACCTGATGTGAAGAACTGACTCATAGGAAAAGACCCTGATGCTGGGAAAGATTGAAGGAGGGAGGAGAAGGGGACAACAGAGAATGAGATGGTTGTCTGGCATCACTGAGTCGATAGACATGAGTTTGAGTAACTCCAGGAGTTGGTGATAGATAGTGAAGCCTGGCATGCTGCAGTCCATGGCGTTGCAAAGAGTCAGACGCGACTGAGCAACTGAACTAAACTGAACTGAAACGAATTGGTCAAGTCAGGTCTGTAAATAAGCACTACCAAACTCCAAAATCTATGAGTTTTACCTCTTCACTTATGGTCTCTCTTCTAATCTACATGAAACAGCTACTGGGTATCCTTATTCTAAGAATTATATTTAGAGAAACTGAATGTAAATCACATGAAGACAGAAATCTAGTATTGTTTACCATTGCCAATAGTTAAAATGGTTCCAAGCCCATTCATTCAGTGCTTGGTGAATGAATGAATGAATAAAAGAAAATTGATGAAGCTGAAGATTTAAAAGGTACACTACAAGGTGATGTAGTGTTTTTCTCTGCTCCTCTCTAGCAGGTAAAACTGTGAACCCTGGAAATGGTATAAGGTACAAAGAAAAGAGAACTCTAAAAGATGGGGAGAAGATGGGTTATTTTGGGAGTCCAGGACTTGGGGAATGACACAATGACAGGCTGTCTTGCTTCTGCCATCTAACAGAGGCCCAATGTTTCCTGATCTCCAACTTAGCAAAAGAAGGCAGCTGAGGTAGGCTTATCTCCTCCTAGGACTGAACAGCAGTCCCTCTGATAATATTAAGTGAGTCAGACACCTCAGGTAGGGAGGATGGATTGGGAGCCACACCAAAAATTAGGATCCCGAGGAAGCACTCTTCTTCCCTGCAGAGCCTGATACTCCTGTTTTGCAGTAGACATGGAGTGGAACTGCAGGAAGAGACTCAGCCTGGTCTGAGAAGCTCACTCTTCCAGGGCCCCAGAGTCTCCTATCCTTGCCCAGAGATATCAGAGCAACCAAGAGGTATCAGTGCAGATTCATGGAAGAAAAACTCAAGAGATTCATCTTGGGACATCATTGCTTCACCTTTTGGCAACACGGGGAGGAGCAACACATGCCCTAGTATCTCACCAGGTCAACCAAGTAGACCAAAATAAGACAACATAGACTCTAAAAGGAGAGGACAGTGGCAGAGGATGAGATGGTTAGATAGCATCACAGACTCAATAGACATGAATTTGAGAAGCTCCAGGAGATAGTGAAGGACTAGGAAGCCTAGCCTGCTATAATCCATGGGGTTGCAAAGAGTTGGACATGACTTAGTAACTAAACAACAATAAGACTCTAAATATGTAACTACCATTGGAGTCACAGTCCAAAAAGTGCACCAAACCTCATGCAATAAATCTAAACAGGGTTCAGTCCAGTTCACTCACTCAGTTGTGTCTGACTCTTTGAGACCCCATGAATCACAGCACGCCAGGCCTCCCTGTCCATCACCAACTCCTGGAGTTCACTCAGATTCATGTCCATCGAGTCAGTGATGCCATCCAGCCATCTCATCCTCTGTCGTCTCCTTCTCCTCCTGCCCCCAATCCCTCCTAGCATCAGAGTCTTTTCCAATGAGTCAACTCTTTGCGTGAGGTGGCCAAAGTATTGGAGTTTCAGCTTCAGCATCAGTCCTTTCAAAGAACACACAGGACTGATCTCCTTTAGAATGGACTCGCTGGACCTCCTTGTAGTCTAAAAGACTCGCAAGAGTCTTC
Source organism: Aepyceros melampus (assembly GCA_006408695.1). Taxonomy (NCBI): domain Eukaryota; kingdom Metazoa; phylum Chordata; class Mammalia; order Artiodactyla; family Bovidae; genus Aepyceros; species Aepyceros melampus. Next base: position 36,660 of record SJXQ01006069.1, read on the forward strand.
AACACCACAGTTCAAAAGCATCAATTCTTCAGTGCTCAGCTTTCTTCACAGTCCAACTCTCACAACCATACATGACCACAGGAAAAAACCATAGCCTTGACTAGACAGACCTTTGTTGGCAAAGTAATGTCTCTGCTTTTGAACATGTCTAGGTTGGTCATAACTTTCCTTACAGGAGTAAGCGTCTTAATTTCATGGCTGCAGTCACCATCTGCAGTGATTTTGGAGCCCCAAAAAATAAAGTCTGACACTGTTTCCACTGTTTCCCCATCTATCTGCCATGACATGATGGGACCAGATGCCATGATCTTAGTTTTCTGAATGGTGAGCTTTAAGGCAACTTTTTCACTGTCCTCTTTCACTTTCATCAAGAGGCTTTTAAGTTCCTCCTCAATTTCTGTCATAAGGGTGGTGTCATCTGCATATCTAAGGTTATTGATATTTCTCCCTGCAATCTTGATTCCAGCTTGTGCTTCTTCCAGCCCAGTGTTTCTCATGATGTACTCTGCATAGAAGTTAAATAAGCAGGGTGACAATATACAGCCTTGACGTACTCCTTTTCCTATTTGGAACCAGTCAGTTGTTCCATGTCCAGTTCCTTACTGTTGTTTCCTGACTTGCATATAAGTTTCTCAAGAGGCAGGTTAGGTGGTCTGGTATTCCCATCTCTTTCAGAATTTTCCACAGTTTATTGTGGTCCACACAGTCAAAGGCTTTGGCATAGTCAATAAAGCAGAAATTGATGTACTATTTGCAAAAATAAGATATTTAAATGAAATCCGGTGTTCTCTAATATAATAGACAAATGACATCAAGAATGTAATAGAAAATCATCTGCCATACAAACAACAAAGAAAATTGCAACTTGAGGGAGAAAAGACAATCAATTGAAACAAACAAAAAAAAAAAAGATGAATCTAATGTTCAGATTATCTGAAAACACTTTTAAAGAAATTTCATAAAAATACTCTAATAACAATCTATTATAAATTCTATTAAAATTAATTTAAAAATAGTAAATATTAATAAAGAAAAGTAATAAAAAATAAACAAGATGTAAATAATGGAGCTGAACAAAAATAGAAACTCACCGAATGGGCTCAGTATTTGACTGGAGATGACAGAAGATAGACTCAATGAACCAGAGAGCAAAACATTGGACTAGTTACTCATCTAATCTGAACAACAGAGAGAAAATAGACCAGAAGAAGCTAACAGTCTCAGGGATCTGGGAGACAACAGGAAAATCAACATTCACATCATTGGTATTCCAAAAGAAGAGGAAAAAGACAGTGGGACTGAAAAAGAATTTGAGTAAATAATTCCTGAATTTTTTCCAAATTTGATGAAAGACATAGGCCTATAGTTTCAAGAAGCTAAGCAAACCCCTGAAAGTATAAACTGTGAAATCCACAACACATATTATAAAGTTTTGAAAACTAATGATAAAGAAAAAAATGTTTGAAGCAACCAGACAGAAACTGCACATTATCTATAGGGGAATCTCAGTTCAAATAACAGTGAGTTTCTCATTGAAATCATGAGGCCATTAGGGTGTGACACAATTTTTTTCAAGTGCTAAAAGGAAAAAAAAAAGGATGAATTGTGAATTCTATATCTTTATAAATTATTATTCAGGAATTAAGGGGAAGTATTGCCAGGAGAAATATCAATAACCTCAGATATGCAGATGACACCACCCTTATGACAGAAAGTGAAGAGGAACTAAAAAGCCTCTTGATGAAAGTGAAAGAGGAGAGTGAAAAAGTTGGCTTAAAGCTCAACATTCAGAAAACAAAGATCATGGCATCCGGTCCCATCACTTCATGGGAGATAGATGGGGAAACAGTGGAAACAGTGTCAGACTTTATTTTGGGGGGCTCAAAACTATATCTTTATAAATTATTATTCAGGAATTAAGGGGAAGTATTGCCAGGAGAAATATCAATAACCTCAGATATGCAGATGACACCACCCTTATGACAGAAAGTGAAGAGGAACTAAAAAGCCTCTTGATGAAAGTGAAAGAGGAGAGTGAAAAAGTTGGCTTAAAGCTCAACATTCAGAAAACAAAGATCATGGCATCCGGTCCCATCACTTCATGGGAGATAGATGGGGAAACAGTGGAAACAGTGTCAGACTTTATTTTGGGGGGCTCAAAAATCACTGCAGATGGTGACTGAAGCATTGAATTAAAAAACACTTACTCCTTGGAAGAAAAGGTCTGACCAACCTAGATAGCATATTCAAAAGCAAAGAAATTACTTTGCCAACAAAGGTTTGTCTAGTCAAGGCTATGGTTTTTCCAGTGGTCATGTATGGATGTGAGAGTTGGACTGTGAAGAAAGCTGAGCGCTGAAGAATTGATGCTTTTGAACTGTGGAGTTGGAGAAGACTCTTGAGAATCCCTTGGACTGCAAGGAGATCCAACCAGTCCATCCTAAGAGAGTGATCTCCCTGGGTGTTCATTGATGGAACTGGTGTTGAAGCTGAAACCCTAATACTTTGGCCACCTGATGGAAAGAGTTGACTCATTGGAAAAGACCCTGATGCTGGGAAAGATTGAGGGCAAGAGTAGAAGGGGATGACAGAGGATGAGATGGCTGGATGGCATCACCAACTCAATGGACATGGGTTTGGGTGGACTCTGGGAGTTGGTGATTGACAGGGAGGCCTGGCATGCTGTGTGTGGTTCATGGGATCACAAAGAGTTGGACACGACTAAGTGGCTGAACTGAACTGAACTGAACTGAAACATTCTGAAAGGAGAGAAAAGTAAAAGAATTTGTTACCAAGAAACCTGTGTTAAAGATTAGCTGAAAGAAGTTCTACAAACGGAAAAGAAATGATCAATAGAAAGGAAGAAAAGAAAAAAAAATGAGAGAAAATATGAAGGAAACTTGTTTTTTTCAGTCAGCATAATTCCTTTATTCATCATCTAAGTTGCTGTTTACATCAATTGTTCCTGCCTTTTTTTATTGCTGAGTAGTGTTTCATGGTGTGTATATAAAATAGTTTGTTTAATCATTTGCCTGTGAAATGAACACAGATTAGTGTTTACCAGGAGTCAGGATTGACAAGAAAAGTTAGTACAAGAAGGAGGATGGTATGGTTGTAAAAAACCTAGAGGAGGAAAAAGAGGAGGAATTCTTGTGGTGTTGGAATTCTTCAGTATCTTGACTGAGGTATTAGATACATGAACCAACATGTTATTAATTATATAGAACTTAATACACAAAAATGCATATACATAAACTAATGAGAAGGAGAAAACCTGAGAAAGCTGAATAAAAATGGTGTATTATATCAATGTCAATGTTGAAATATTATACTAGAGTTTTGCAAAATGCAAAATTGGGGAAAACTTGGCAAAGTATGCACTGGATAGTCTTTCAGAATTGCATATAAATCTCTAATTATATCAGTTAAAATCTCAATTAAATGAAAAGGTAAAGTACTGTAGTAGCCAGCCTCCAAGGTGGTTCCAATTGAGGACCCTTGGTATTCACCCCTTGTGGAGGTCATCCCATAAAAAACACTGTAGTGTCCACCTTACCTTTCTCTGGATCACACACTTTGTGGAGGCCACCCACAGAGCATCAGATTTTCCATCTACTATAATGGAAAACAGAGAGAGAACTATAGCTTTGCTAACAAGAAAAGCAGTACAATAATAGAGATTCTTATCCTTTCCCAAGATAGCCTTCATTATCAGATCTCACAAGGATTTAAAATTTGCATGCCCTCTCTTTTCATGTATTCTGGCTGAAGCAATTACTTGAGAAAGCATCCTCACCAAAAATATTATGTGCTAACTCTCAACATAGAACAAGTGTTTATAGAATACAAGGGTGAGCAATGAATCTGGTGTTCAATTCAGTTCAGTTCAGTCGCGCAGTTGTGTCTGATTCTTTGCGACCCCATGAATCGCAGCACGCCAGGTCTCCCTGTTCATCACCAACTCCCGGAGTTCACCCAGACTCATGTCCATTGAGTCCGTGATGCCATCCAGCCATCTCATCCTCGGTCGTCCCCTTCTCCTCCTACCCCCAATCCCTCCCAGCATCAGGGTCTTTTCCAATGAGTCAACTCTTCGCATGAGGTGGCCAAAGTACTGGAGTTTCAGCTTTAGCATCATTCCTTCCAAAGGAATCCCAGGGCTGATCTCCTTCAGAATGGACTGGTTGGATCTCCTTGCAGTCCAAGGGAATCTGGTGTTAGTCATAGTGAAATCTGAATAAATGGTTTTAATGTAATTGAAGATTGTAATATAGAGTTGTTGTATAGTCACTATTTGTGTCCAACTCTTCTGCGACCACATGGACTACAGCCCACCAGGCTCCTCTGTCCATGAAATTTCCCAGGCAAGAATACTGGAGTGGGTTGCCATTTCCTTCTCCAGGGGATCTTCCCCACCCAGGAACCAAACCCAGGTCTCCTGCATTGGCAGACAGATTCTTTACCACCGAGCCACCTAGGAAGCCCATATATAATATAGGGTAGTATGCAAAAATTTCTGCCATAAAACAGACACTCTGTGAGAGGGAAAACAGTAGTAAGGCCGAAAAACACTACTTCAGCAAACTCAGAAGCTAGAAGATAGGTGAAGAATTGACTACAAGGGAATCTGGTGTTAGTCATAGTGAAATCTGAATAAATGGTTTTAATGTAATTGAAGATTGTAATATAGAGTTGTTGTATAGTCACTATTTGTGTCCAACTCTTCTGCGACCACATGGACTACAGCCCACCAGGCTCCTCTGTCCATGAAATTTCCCAGGCAAGAATACTGGAGTGGGTTGCCATTTCCTTCTCCAGGGGATCTTCCCCACCCAGGAACCAAACCCAGGTCTCCTGCATTGGCAGACAGATTCTTTACCACCGAGCCACCTAGGAAGCCCATATATAATATAGGGTAGTATGCAAAAATTTCTGCCATAAAACAGACACTCTGTGAGAGGGAAAACAGTAGTAAGGCCGAAAAACACTACTTCAGCAAACTCAGAAGCTAGAAGATAGGTGAAGAATTGACTCTTAAAGCGTAAATGAGTGAGCTCGCTCAGTCATGTCCGACTCTTTGTGACCCCATGGACTGTAGTCCACCAGGCTTTTCCATCCATGGGATTCTCCAGGCAAGGATACTGGAGTGGGTTGCCATATAACAGGCAGGATTGGCCAAATAAATACAGTGGATCGAGATCATAACATTACTTAATTGTGATACACTCTGCAGAGATGACTATTGCAAATAAGCTGTTAAAGATTAGAAAAAAAAAAAATCACTAGTAGTCATACTTCCCAATTCAGAGGGAGAGAAAAGAAACATTTGAAAAAGAAAACGAGAAGGTATTTGCTTTAGATTTCACAGCAAGACAGAAATAAGTCTCTATAATAGGCCCATCTGGCTCTGAACTCATGAATTTTTACTATTTGGCTTCTATCTGTGATTCCAACAGGTCTATACTGAAGACATTCCAAGCTAACAAGCATCTATCTTACATTTTCATCATTTCCAAGTCCAGAGAGCAAAGCAAAACAAACAACTTACCCTTGAAACTTCAATTGGCACTGCAAAATATGAGTGTGCAACAACAAGAATAAAGGAAAAAGAAGAAGTGGTAATTATATTTAATGGCAATAGTCACTGACAAAAAGAAGAATGCATTAGATATGAGAAAAGGACATCTGACTCATTCAGTGACCACCCAGGAGACCAAGAAGGAAGAGACTCCAGGAATTTGTGATGTTCAGGAATTCTCCAGACCGTGGGCCCTCTAATATTTGCTGATGTTTGAAACATAGTTTTCACACTGTCCTTAGTTATGTTGCTAACAAAATGATATGGCAGTTCTAAAGAAATGGTCCATTTCCCAAAACACAAAATTCAAAACATATTTCTAGCAGTGGCTGTTAAGGAACTTGGCCACAAAGGAACCTGGAAATCTGAAAGCACATTGGGCAAGTAAATCAGATTTGAAACAAAAAAATGTTAAAGGAAAATTATCTTCTTAAATTAAAACTCCCTTTTTGGAAAAAGTGTATCCCTCTTTCAGAGGAATAGTACCTCTTTTAGGCTATTTCTACGTGATCTGTGAGAGAAGTATCCTTTTCTCCCAGTGCAGTATTGGTCCTTTCTCCTAATCATGCCAAGTGCTGTGAATGAGGTTTCATGAAACAAAATCTGAACCAGGAACATTCGAAACAAGAAGCACAATTGCTTGATGTAGCAACTGAAACTATAGGTACATGAGACCCAGTGTGTATGGCTTTCACTTAGAAGTTTCTGAGAGAAAAGTCTCGTGCTGAGATTTGGACCTTTCCATTTCAAAGCCGTCAGAATTTTTTAATGATAAGTTTTGAGCACAAATATCAAAAAAATTGAAAAAGCTAGAGGCAGTGGATAACAGGAAAAGATGAAAGACCCAATTCAAATGATTGGCCAAGTAATGACTAAGGAGAAATAATAACCATTTGCAAATATTTGAAAGAATTATGGAACAAGGGGAGAGGAATTTCTTTGAGTTATCCAAAAGGGTATAACTAACAGAAACAAGATTAAATTGAGCAAAGAAAAATGTAGGCAGAGCATAAGGGAGAAAATGACCACGTAATAGGATCTGTCAGTCCGTGGAAGGTCATTCTCAGGAAGTGGTGGAAACCCCATCACTTGAATCATTGTCAGCTAAGTGGAAAAAATGCTTTCTTAAAGAGGACTACCCAACCCTGGAAGAAGAGGGACTTGGTGAGCAATGTGTCTTTTCCATCTTTAGTTTCTATAGTTTTGGAAAAGAAAGAGAGGAGGAAAACTGAAAGAGAAACGTGGTAGAATATCTTGCAGAAAAAAATTTTAATCTGGAAACCACAGAACAGCCATGATGAGCAAAAGAACAAATGAGCGAGAAAACCCACTAAAACATGCCAGTTTCAATAAATAGGAAAAAATTAAAGCAAGGCTGAAGAGGGAATGACTTCAAAGAAAGGTTGGGTATTTATTTAAAGACTTTTGTTTTCTACGCACAATAAAATACCAGATTCATCTCAACATTCCTCTTAAGCAATTGAAGGGCTGTCATGATTATCCCTGAGTTAGACTAACAGTTGTGTTAGATCTCGAAGTGAAGTGAAGTGAAGTCGCTCAGTCATGCTTGACTCTTTGTGACCCCATGGACAGTAGCCTGCACCAAGTTCCTATGTCCATGGGATTTTCTAGCAAGAGTACTGGAGTGGATGATACTTCAGAAAAATCCAGGTGATCCAGTTAATCATCTATGGTGGCTGAACCCCCAAAATACTAGTTAGGCACAGAGCTAGGCTGATTATAATTAAATAATAATTAAATCATAAATACCATGTAAATTCTATAAACATATTGACCATTGACTGTAGGTAAGGTTCAATGTCAGATAATGTCAGGAATACAAAGAAGCATAAACATGGTCACTTTCCCCTTTGAGCCCACTGGAAAGACAGACAAATTGGGAAACTTCATATGTCTTTGGGTCACTAAACACCAAGGCTTTTGCTTGGACAGGTTTCTTCTTCTTACTCCTGCTCAAAACCTCAGGGATTCAGTCTGCTTTTCCCTTCTCCTAGTAGCTTTTTCTACCCACTCTATCCCCTCTCCACAAACCCAGCTTCCCCATTTCTCACCAGCATAAGAAAAGGAGTTGATCTCTTTTCAGTTTTCAGAGTTAATCAGCACTAGAAGGCAATGGCACCCCACTCCAGTACTCTTGCCTGGAAACTCCCATGGACGGAGGAGCCTGGTGGGCTGCAGTCCATGGAGTTGCAAAGAGTCAGACACGACTGAGCAGCCTCACTTCCACTTTTCACATTCATGCATTGGAGAAGGAAATGGCACCCTACTCCAACGTTCTTGCCTGGAGAATCCCAAGGATGGAGGAGCCTGGTGGGCTGCCGTCTATGGGGTCACACAGAGTCAGACATAACTGAAGCGACTTAGCAGTAGCAGCAGCAGGGTATAAACAAGAGCCCATAATAACAACCAATATTTTTTGTGCACTTATTCTATGCCAGGAATAGTGCTGAGTTCTTATAATACGCTATTTATTTTAACCCTTGTCAAAATCCTACGAGTTGATAGTTTGACCATATCACATAGATTATTAAATTAAGCAATGGAGCCATGATATGAGCACATATTGCAAAGGACTGAACTGTGTGCCTCCAAATCCATGTGTTGAAACCTTAATCCCCACCGTGACTCTGCCTGGAGACAGGGCCTTTAGGGAGATGCTATTGTGGCTTAGTTGCTCAGTTGTGTCACACTCTGCAACCCGTTGGACTGTAGCCCACCAGGCTCCTCTGTCCATGGGAATTTTCAGGCAAGAATACTGGAATGGGTTGCCATTTCCTTCTCCAGGGGTTCTTCCTGACCCAGGGATTCAAATCAGGTCTCCTGCATTGCAAGCATTTTCTTTTCTCGCTAAGCCACCACAGAGTTAAGGTTGAATGAGTTCATAAGTTTGGGGCCTACTCTGAGTATTTGTGTCCTTATGAAAAAAGAAAAAGACACTAGAGATGTCTCTCTTTCTACAGGCAGAGAAGAAAAGCCATGTGAGGACACAAATGAGGAGGAGACCTCTACAAGCCAGGAAGACAGGCCTCACCAGAAACCAACTCTGATGGTATCTTGACCTTGCACTTTCTGCCTCCAGATTGAAAAAGTAAATTTCTGTGTTTAAGCCACCCAGCCTGCAATATTTTGTTATGGCAGCCTGAGCTGACTAACAGACACTTTCTTACTCCACAGTCTTTTCTTTAACCTACTCTTCTATTCCATTTATTCACTAAGTCACTGCAGACATTTTATTCCTTAGGAGAGTGAAAGTCAGAGCATAATGATATTAATTTGAGGATTAGTTCCCACTGAAATATAATTTTCTGTTTAATAATCACATTAATCCTTGTCCTATTCTAAGAAACTGTCTTACCAGTTTATGGATGATTATCTAATTTTGTAAGTATAAGAAAAAGGTGCTAAAGAATCACAAGTAATACTATTGACAAATAACAGCCTGAAAGATTTAGTCCAGTTTAATTAGATGAAAATAAAGACAAGAATGATGGCAGAATAAACACTCTAAAAGAAAATGGTTTTGAATAACAAATTATAAAAGGCCTATGTGGAAAATTAATGAAGCTTCCATTTTTCTTCACAAAAATGACACTTCATATCTGTAAATATCAAATGTAGAATGACAGATATCATAACATCAAATGGTTTTGTCTGATTTCCCCACAGAAATAAAGGAGAACTTGATTTACATTTTATTTCTTCTTAATATTAGCATAGGTTGAAGTGTAATTAATAACATAATTATATTATTTGGCTTAATAAATATACTTTCATAATTTTTAGTTTTATTTTTCAATATAGGTGGCTCAGACAGTAAAGCGTCTGCCTACAACACAGGAGTCTTGGGTTCGATCTCTGGGTCAGGAAGATCCCCTGGAGAAGGAAATGGCAATCCACTCCACTACTCTTGCCTGGAAAATCCCATAGACAGAGGAGTCTGGTAAGCTATAGTCCAAGGGGTCACAAAGAGTCGGACACGACTGAGTGACTTCACTTTCTTTTTCTTTCTTTCAATATAAACTTCAACAAATCTTTCATTCATTGTTAAATGTGGAATTTTGGTCCCTACTGAAGCAAATTCACTTCAAGTAGCCTGTTAACGAACTAGGTTATAAAGTGTATAAAACTCAACTAACAGAAGTTATTTCATTTATAGTTCTCCATTTAGGCTCAGTGGTAAAATGTCCACCTGCAATGCAAAAGACTTGCAAGAGATGCAGGTTTGATTCCTGGGTCAGGAAGATCCCCTGGAGAAGGAAACATCAACCCACTCCAGTGTTCTTGTATGGGAAATCCAAAGGACAGAGGAGCCTGGCGGGCTACAGTCCATGGGGTCGCAAAGAGTCGGCCATGACTGAGCACACACACACACACACACACACACAAATTTACTTCTTAGATAATAAATGAAAGTTTCTTTAGTATGTTGTTTCTACTTTAAATTCTAAGCAGCAGAGTTAACAGTCGATCTCCATCTCTCCTCTTCTGGTTTCAGTTACTACCATAGTGATAATAGCCAACAAAAAGATAATGTTTTGCACTGAAGTCCTAAATTCAATTAACAACTCTACAACTTTTTATATTGGTTGACTCCTTTGATGAAGACATGCTCTATGTTCTCCAAAGGGACAGTTATTCAGGATTAAGATGAGTCTAACAGCTAGAGCATAAACCATCTTAAGAAAGAAATAGAATGTTTTGGGAAAGTAGTCAGTCATCATTATTAGAAAACATTCACTATGTGTACATTTATGGAACAAATATATATTCATGATGACAAATAGGGAACTGAAAATTAATGTCCTCGGAAAGTTCTGCTTTGGCAAGTTGTCTAATTCAATTTAGTATCATGAGTTCTTGAAATATCATCACCTAAGATTCCTCAAGCCTACCTTTGCTGACAAGGTGTCGTCTTTCAACCAGCAGTCTGAGGCAAGATGTCTAACAGCCTGAAATATCCTTTCCATTTTTGAAAGCTTCAAATGTCTCCACACTACAGAATTTATGACTATGCCTGATATATTCAATCATTTCCCCTGTATTTTCTCCAGGCATTATGTTGAAAGGGTGATTTAAACATTAAGATTTATGTGTCATTTAGAGTAAAGGCAGTCAGTTTGTCACAGAGAGATGTGGTCTGGCTGCCATCTGACTGAAGTAGTGAGTTTCCTTTTTAGTGACAAGGCAAAAAGAGAAAAAGTGAAGAGGACCAGAGAAGAGTATTATTAAATCAACTCTGAACAACAGATATGGGGAGTCACTCAGGAATAGAAAAGCATTGGTTTTGGTGTCAGACAGACCTCAGTTCTGGTCCTGAGTCTCTTTACCACTGCATAAACTTTGAGTCCATAACTACTCTGAGCTTCAGCTTCCTCATCAGTAAAATGGAAAGAATAATAGTGGTGTAATAAGATTTAATGTGGTAATACACACATAGCAGTAAGCAAGCACAGAAGCTGACATATGGCAGACAAGTCCATAAAATTGCATGTTTCATTATCAAAATATTTTATAAGAAATAAGTAAGTCACTTTTTAAACCTTTTAATGACTAAACAACTCTTTCTCAAAATGTGGCATAAGGAAAATTTACATCAACATCATGGTGTGAGGTGCTTAGTAATAATGTGCATTCTGCCTCCCACACAGATCTCTTTAATTTTCTTAATTCATTTATCTATCAAATGAATTAATAAGTATTTCTCCACCCATAATATATGCCTGTCACTGTCTGCCATTGGGAAAACAATGATAAGACAAATAATTTCCCTGCCTTTATAGAACTTACATTCTAGTGGGAAAGACACAAATAAATAAATAAGCAACAAGTGTTTAAATTAGATTGATAATGTAGGGCATAATCTGGGAAGTTCACTTTAGATAGGGTGGTCTGTCGAAACCTGTTCAGAGGAGGTGGCATCTGAACTGAGACTTGAAGGAGGAAATTGAGACCTCCATGGAAAAAGCTAGGGGAAAAGCATTCTGGGCAGAAAGAATAAAAAAATCCAATGGCCTACAAGTCTGAAGTCTTGGCATGTTGATAAAGGAGACAAGTGTAATTGGAATGTAGTGAGAGAGAAGAATGGTAGGAAATTATATTGGGGATGTTAGAGAAGAAAGAAATTATTCCCCATTATGCCATTCATTCCATTTTCTTCCTACTGCAAATTCTTCCCATCTGGAAACATCTTTTCCAGAATTAAAGCTGGTCTCTTTTTCTATACGAGAAACTATACAAGACTTGGGGCTTCCCTGTTGGCTCAGTGGTAAAGAATTTGCCTACAATGCAGAAGACATGAGTTTGATCCCTGGCTTGGGAAGATCCCTTGGAGAAGAAAATAGCAACCCGCTCCAGTACTCTTGCCTGGGAAATCCCATAGACAGAGGGATCTCACAGATGACAATCCATGGGGTCGCAAAAGTGACCCCATGTCCATGTTGTTAAGCCTTAGTGACTTAACAACATTCAAGGGTTGGTTAATGGGTAAACTACAGGCCCCATCACATTGCTATCTCAAGATGGAAACTGATGCTTCGCATCTCTCTCCACCAATCATTCTAGATTCCCTTCAGCCTCAGTGAGTACATCTGCTAGTCAAAGTAGCTTATTTGGACCCTTATTCATGAGGAATCCAAGTCCCTGGTCACCATGACTTTCTCAGGCCATGACTAATGGACTTTACTATTACCATCAAAACCGAGCAGAGTTGCAGGGCTTTGCCAAAAGATGTCACATTAGATCATCTGGTTGCCACGTATATTCTCCCCTGTTCCCATTCCCATAACAGCCACTCTACTTTCCCCTAGTATTCAGGGTCAATTATGCTTTGATGTTGATCTCCTTGTATGGGGAAGCCATAGTAACTGGAAGACAGCAGTACTTTAAAATTACATGGAACTTTTACTATATTTCCTAATGGAAGCATTACCTCTTCTAGACTCTAGCCTCAGAGCATAAAGCTTTTGGATTGGAGAGTATACATTTCCCCCATGTGAGTCACTGGAAGTGATGATATGTGTGGCTATTCTGATTTCCATAACTTGGTTCATGAACCAATTTATTCAACCAATTTGGGACCTAATACTATACAAAATCATTGATCTAGAGCAGGATCAGCACAGTTTTTGCAAAAATCTAAGCAATAGTTTGGCCACCTCATGCAAACAGTGACTCATTGGAAAAGACTCTGATGCTGGGAGGGATTGGGGGCAGGAGAAGAAGGGGACGACCGAGGATGAGATGGCTGGATGGCATCACCCACTCGATGGACGTGAGCCTGAGTGAACCTGGGAGTTGGTGATTGACAGGGAGGCCTGGCATGCTGCGATTCATGGGGTTGCAGAGTTGGACACGACTGAGCAACTGAACTGAACTGAACTGAAGCAGTAAATATTTTAGGCATTGCAGACCATAAATTTTTTGTCACAGCTACTCGACTCTGCCTCTATAGCGTGAAAGCAACCACTGGCAAATGTAAATGAAAGAGAATGATTGTGATCTAATAAAACTTTATTAACAACAAAGATGGGCTTTCCTGGTAGCTCAGATGGTAAGGAGTCCACCTGCAATGCAGGAGACCCGGGTTCAATCCCTGGGTCAGGAAGATCCCCTGGAGAAGGGAAAGGCAACCCATTCCAGTATGTTCAGAGAATTCCATGGACAGAGAAGCCTGGCAGGCTATAGTTCATGAGGTTGCAAATAGTCAGACACAACTGAGCACCTAAGTACAACAACAAAGATGGCAGATCAGATATGGCACTTGGCCCCTTCCTTGGAGTATATGGTGCCTCCCGGAGGGTGCCATGCCATTGCATCGCCCTGTCAGGCTGGCAGCTTCTGGGCAGTGGGCTGCCATGTGACAAGAGCCACGACCATACCCCCTTTGTTGTAAGTGGGATTTGGGGTTTTATTTGATGTTTTATGGGATATCTAATTATCTGGTCATCAGATTAAATGTTCTGTAGCCCTCAAATAGTGATGCTGACCAAGCCTGTGTCAGCAGGAATGACAAAATGAATGTTTTTTCCAGGGTAAAAGGGACCTAATATAATCAGTTTACTATGAACTGCCTTGGTGACCTTTTCAAATGATGGGGAGATCAGTGTTAGTTTCTCTTGCTGGCAGATTAGATATTTAGAAAGGGCAATAGCTAAATAACTTTTGATAAGGGGGAACAGATCATTTGGTCCTTACACAGTCATTTTGCCAAACTGGCTACTCTATTCATGAACCCATTGTCCCAGCACTGAATTAGGGGATGACAGATGCTATCTGATATCAGCTGGCCCATAGATCCATCACAGTATTTTTCCTCATTATACAAAACTTCTAGTTACATAAGGTCTGATGGACCTTATGGTCCACATATTAAAGCTGTTTCTATTATGGCCTGAACTTGCTACACACCTCTTATCTTCTTTGAGCTTCACTAAAAGCAGGTAGCATATATGTCATTTGGTAAATAGATCCAAGAAATAGTCCCGAGTGTAAAATGTTTTGCCACTCAGTACCTAAAGAGATCTATAAGGCATCATGCTAGCTTTCTAGTGGTGAGAAGTATGAGCTGTAAAATTTTTCTTAGTGTGGAGATGATACATAGACATGCTCCTGACGACTGTTAAATTCACTGTTGTGTTAGTCTATGAATCTTCTGAGTGTATATCCCTTACCCTCTGAAGCATATCTGTCTTATCAAGGAGCTCATAAATCTGACCAAGGCCTCCAACATGTTCATCATCTCTTGCTCATTTGTGCCAATTAACATGAGTCATCACTATAGGAGAACAAAGTGATGTACTGCAGAGTTTCCAAATGGTTGGGGTCTCCAGGAACTACATTGTAAGGAAGGACTGGAGAGTTAACACAGCCTGAATCAAGGCTGTACTGTTCCATATTTCTTATTCCATGTTGATAGAAGTAGAAAATAACACATTTGCCAGATTAATAGCAAGTGCTGATAGTAAATAATAATTAATTAAATATGAACTCTGAGAGTCAAAGGGTCTTCTTGTTAGCACAAAAAGAGACTCAATTTCTGCATTTTTGAAGGGAAGAAAAATACTTTATAGTTGGTATTCACCCAGTCATGTCAAACTCTTTGTGACCCTATGGACTGCAGCATGCCAGGCTTCCCTGTCCTTCACTATCTCCCAGAGTTTGCTCAAACTCATGTCCATTGAGTCAATGATGCCCTCCAGCCATCTCATCCTCTTCATCTCCTTTTCCTCCTGCCCTCAATCTTTTCCAGCATCAGGGTCTTTTCCAAAATATTGCATCATCAGCTCTAGCATCAGTCCTAACAGCCTCATAAGAGTAGTAGAGCTCCAGAGAAAGTTGAGTTTTCAACTGTGGCAAATCTGGTACAAGATTGGAATCCTACTGGGAAAGCAAGGAATCTTGAATCTAGGGATGGGGCCAGTTGCGTCAGTTATCAAAGACCTAGAATTCCTATATCCTCCTGATCTTGCTGAGCTCACAGAAATGGCCCACACATCCCTGTTAAAGTCTGGTGCTTCTCTTTCTGCTTTGCAAAACAATACGCATTCCTCTCTCGATCTGTCTTCACTTCCTCTTCTGACCACCAGACCAATATCTAGTCAAACTCTCACATCATACATGACCACTGGAAAAACCATAGTCTTGACTAGACGGACATTTGTTGGCAAAGTAATGTCTTTGCTTTTGAATATGCTATCTAGGTTGGTCATAACTTTCCTTCCAAGGAATAAGTGTCTTTTAATTTCCTGGCTGCAATCACCATCTGCAGTGATTTTGGAGCCCCCAAAAATAAAGTCTGACACTGTTTCCACTGTTTCCCCATCTATTTACCATGAAATGATGGGACCAGATGCCATGATCTTCGTTTTCTGAATGTTGAGCTTTAAGCCAACTTTTTCACTCTCCTCTTTCACTTTCATTAAGAGGCTCTTTAGCTCCTCTTCACTTTCTGCCATAAGGGTGGTGTCATCTGCATATCTGAGGTTACTGATTTTAGAAAAGGCAGAGAAACCAGAGATCAAATTGCCAACATCCGCTGGATCACTGAAAAAGCAAGAGAGTTCCAGAAAAAATCTATTTCTGCTTTCTTGACTATGCCAAAGCCTTTGACTGTGTGGATCACAATAAACTCTGGAAAATTCTGAAAAAGATGGGCATACCAGACCACCTGACCTGCCTCTTGAGAAACCTATATGCAGGTCAGGAAGCAACAGTTAGAACTGGACATGGAACAACGACTGTTTCCAAATAGGAAAAGGAGTACGTCAAGGCTGTATATTGTCACTCTGCTTATTTAACTTATATGCAGAGTACATCATGAGAAATGCTGGGCTGGAAGAAGCACAGGCTGGAATCAAGATTTCCAGGAGAAATAACAATAACCTCAGATATGCAGATGACACCCTGTAGCAGGGAAGTCTAGGTTTGCTCAAAAAGAGAAAGAAGAATATATCAAAGGATCAATAAGGCCTCATTAACATATATTACCAGGTGTCAAAATGTTCTAGATCAGGGGGGCAGAACTCAAAGCTGGATAAGTGAGAGTTTTATAAGCCATTCTTCTGGGATATTGGGTTTAACTCCCTGGCAAGACTTTAGGGAAACTGTGTTAAGATACTGCTAGGATGATCCTGGGAAGCTTGGAAAAAAGACAAGCCTGTTCTAAATGAAGTGATAATTCTAGAACCACTGTGACAAACAGCTGAGAGAGTGATTAGTATGGCAGAGAGAAGTGAACAGGCTAGTGGAGATATGCTCTGTATGTTTGGAAAACCCACCCAGACAATATTTTGTGGGAGGCGAAGTTGGGACTAATTGAACTGCAATGCATTCCTCTACTAGAGGACTTAGCCAGTCCTTCTGGAAATTTTGGAATGGTCCTTAAAAGTAGTCCCAAGTACTTTTAAGTAGAAGCAATGAGGCTGGGCCATTGTACTCTCCTCAATAACCAGTTATTGAATGCAGACTACCTAGGGAAGTGAGTATAACCTTGAGTGAGATGGATTCTTTAACCAAGGCCAATCCCAACAAAAGACTCAGCTAAGAGTTATTAGCAACTAATACTATTGTAACTGAAGGCAATGAAGGCTATGCTTCTATAACAGTGATATTTGGACTGTGGTATAGCATTCTTTACACCATCACTATTGAATTTACTTTTGAGTGAATAAAAACATCTATCCATCTTTCAAAGTTACTCAAGTGACAAAGAAATTTGGAGCCAAAAGAGTTCTTGGATGTGTGATCTAGCAGACACTTGAGAAAATGGGAGAAGAAAGAAATGGCTCATCTTAGGTGTCCAAGAGTTTTACATTACTGCAGCTGCCTTCAGTGTAATTCACAATTGTTTCTAAAGATCCAAGATAATAACCCACTTATTTCTTCCCACGAACATCTCTTCCAATTTTACAAGTGAGGAAGAAATGTCATAATATTTAGAATAATAGCATGAGTTGGTATGCTTCCAGTAAAGCCAACCCTATAACTGAACTTTTAAAACTGATCCTTTGGTGAATGAATAACCAGCAGAGCTAAAGCCCTCTTACCAGCTTCTGAGTTTGATCCATGAGCCTTCACAAAATAACTTTTTAGGCCAGGGATTTCTGTTAACCCTTTGTAACCAAGACATCAGCTAGTCAACTGTTTTGTTACATTCCTGTGTGCCTCCAGACAACAAAAACTATAAGATATTCAGTTCAGTTCAGTTCAGTCGCTCAGTCATGTCTGACTCTTTGCAACACCATGGACTGCAGCACGCCAGGCTTCCCTGTCCCTCACCAACTCCCAGAATTTACTCAAACTCATGTCTGTAGAGTTGGTGATGCCATCCAACCATCTCATCCTCTGTTGTCCCCTTCTCCTCCCGCCTTCAATCTTTCCCAGCATCAGGGTTTTTTCCTATAGTCAGTTCTTTGCATCAGGTGGCTAAAGAATTGGAGTTTCAGCTTCAGCATCAGGCCTTCCAATGAATATGCAGGACTGATTTCTTTTAGGATTGACTGGTTGGATCTCCTTGCAGTCCAAGGGACTCTCAAGAGTATTCTCCAACACCACAGTTCAAAAGCATCAATTTTTCGGCGCTCAGCTTTCTTCACAGTCCAACTCTCACATCCATACATGACCACTGGCAAAACCATAGCCTTAACTAGACGGACATTGTTGGCAAAGTAACATCTCTGCTTTTTAATATTGGTCATAGGTTGGTCATAGCTTTTCTTCCAAGGAACAAACATCTTTTAATTTTGTGATTGCAGTCACCATCTGCAGTGATTTTTAGATT